>JARHVA010002340.1:607500-702500 GCA_037957365.1 Torreya grandis
GCTTCAACAGTGATTTAAGATAAAAACCATCCTCTACCACTAATAATACCAATGGGGGGGTTGTACATATTCACCAAGCACAACCTCCACCAATGAATGGTAGGGTTTAACCCTGCAATAGGTGTTTAGACAATCTTCTTGGTTTGATAATAAGAAGTCATTATTTTCTTTTTGTATTACTCTATTTAATTATTTAAAATGTTAGCCCATAATATGATTAATCATTTATTATCTCATGATTTTATTTGTATTCAAGATATGTGCTAAAATAATGTCGATCAAATTTTTCCTTTCATTAGCATGACATTAAAACACAAAAAACTACATTAACTAAAAATTAGAGGACTATGTCCATATATATTGAAAGAAATATTAGAGTCACAGGGTATTAAACTTGATACAGTCTAGTGTGCCCAAGGTTATGTTAATGGGAACCAAAAAAAGATAAATAATAAAAAATAAAAACATAAATTATATATATATATATATATATATATATATATATATATATATAATATATATATATATATATATATATATATATATAACTAAAAACATACCCAAAAAAAGAAAAGATGAAGACAAACCCAGACCAAAAAAAAACAAATATAAGAATAAAAAGGATAATATGAAAACTAAAAAGAAAAATATGAGAAAAAACTCATAAACAATAAAAATATATAAAAGACTAAAAAAAACACAGAGAAAAAAAAAGATAATATGAATACCAATAGTGATTGATGATGGCTATCCAACCGATGACGGTTTTACTAACTGACGTCAGTTATTGCGTAAACCCGTGACAAAGAAAAATGGCAAAACAAAGTTAGAAAATCAAATTACAAGAGTTTTAATGATCCAAATGAATATTTTAAAGTTTCATAATGATATTCTTCATGTGTGGGATGCATTTTGTCCCATCAGGTGTGTCATTGTATGATCTAAGAATTTGACTCAAGAGAGGATGGTTAGTATGGTGTTAGTTTCAAAATGAAAAAAAAAATTAAATAAACACACTAACTAACATAACATATTTAGGCCTAGACACTAGGGAGAGCTTAGTTAACAAATATGAATAAAACACACAACTAAAATACAAAAGAAACCCTATTTTACCTTCCTTGGATGCTCCAATGGCTTGCTCAGTTTGTGTTCTTGACGTCTTCATCGAAGGAGGCTTGGCTATCTCCTATTCTCCTTGGAACCTTTGTCTTGTGGCTTGGCTTGGCTTGGAATCAATTTGGCATGATAACACTAGTTTCTTGAAACTTTTAGAACCAATCTTGCATTATAACTTTCAACAAATTAAGCTTAGAAATGACGTGGTAAGGCCTCCTATTTATAGATTTTTGAGATTGATCAGAATCAACTTCAACCATCCATCTCAAGATTAAGATGTGTGGCTAAGT
Organism: Torreya grandis; assembly: GCA_037957365.1. Lineage (NCBI taxonomy): Eukaryota > Viridiplantae > Streptophyta > Pinopsida > Cupressales > Taxaceae > Torreya > Torreya grandis. The sequence continues at coordinate 608,910 of JARHVA010002340.1, forward strand.
CTTAATCCAATTTTGTAATTAAAATTGATAAATAGGCTCATCAATATTTGGGATAGAGGAGCAATTAAGAGGCATGGAAGGCATGAATCCTGATATTTATTATATTTATGGCCTAGGGATGTCTTTCCATGAAATGAGGTCATCTGATGATGTAGATATTCAATATTCATTTCCAAAAATAAGTATTCAACAAGTTTTCATGTAATTCTTGATTAAGCTCTTATTTGGTTTAATCATCTCTTAAGCATGTTTAAGTATTTTATGCACAAATTACTCAAATTAATTAGAATGCCTTGTTGTTGGTCTAAAATTTGACTGGATTAGAATTTGAAGTAAATGTTAGATGCATTGTAATCATATTCCTATTTAGGATGTTACCAATAGAAAATAACAAAGGCATGTGTCTCATGCAAGAGATTTGATAGGAAAGAGCAATCCAAAGCACCAAGGTGTAAAATTAGCATTTTGACTCGAAATGATCTGATCAAAGTTAGCTGGCCCATAAATTTCATTGCCCTATTTGGGTATATCCTAGCCAAAATCAACACTTGAATATATCAATTTCAACTCATTTAATGTGCTTTAGTGTTTTAGGCCAAATTATGTACTTTAGGTGAAAATTGGTCAAAAACCTGATTGGAGGTTATTGGTGTCTAGATTTAGGTGTCTACAATTTGACCCTATTTTGGAAGGCATTACAAGCTATAAGCATGGTAACATATTCTCAAATAATGAAAAGGTCATGTATGCCTATAATTATAATGATGATAAACTAAATGTATGATGCCCCCTCGAGGGAATGGTTGGCACAAGTAGGTCAGAAAATGGTCCCTCAAAAAGAAATAAGTGAAATGAGGGGACCAAAGAAATAAAATATGATGGGGTGAAAACACAATGATATTGAAAAAGTAGTCAAAGTCATTGAGAATGTAAGTAGGACAGTGTACAATGGTTTTCCTAAAGGTGGTTATAAGCATTGTACCTTGATAGTGGCAATGTGGTATGATAACATAGTTATTTTACCAAAGGTAGTTATAATCATTAAGAAGATGGAGTTACTCATGTTAAGATAGACAAACAAGATAATAACATGACCCTATATGAGCAAAAAAAGTAAAGTGGTGACAACACAATGATTTGCCCAAAGGTGGTTATAATCATTGAGAAATGTAGGTGGGTTAGTGTGTAATGATTTTTCCATAGGCAATTATAATCATTGGACCCTGATTATGGAATACATGATAAACTTGGTCGAGGATGATGATAACTTAACATAGAGGGTTATGATGAATTGGAACAACCTACTAGTAGGGAGATTCTCATCCTAACTAATAAAGGTTGAAATTCTTTCATGTTTAATTACTCTATTTGAGATAGGATTAGGATGGAATCAAGATGTCAATGTCGAAGAGATACCATCATTATTGAATAGACTTCTTGAAGCTTAGGTTTATTATATCATGTGTCGGTAGGCATCATGGTATAACATCATGAGGACTTGGAAAAAATATGCATAAAGATTGACTCTCATAATCCAATACTCAATAGAAAATAATGCACCAATGATAAAAACCATGATGACAATGTAAAAATATGAATATGGATGGATTCAAGTGTAATTATGGGCAAGGAGTCACCCAATGAACACATATAAACTGAATCAAGGCAATAGTGCTGAAAGCAAAAAAATAGGTAGTCAAACAAACAAAATAAGTAGAAACAAACAAACAATACAATACAATACAATACAATAGAAACCATATGAACATTACCCTTATAAAATAGCCAAACACTAAACAAATGAACAAAATAGAGGAATATAAGAAAAGGAATGGGTGGCCAAGCTATCTCCATATGCACTAATCAATTGAATTGTACCTACATAGTTCCATGGATGTAATATCCAATAAAAAACTTCAGTCTAAATGTAGTTCTCCCATAGAATGGGAAGATTGTGATAACTAAGGAAAAAAATAGAAATGGATGTGATAGAATAAGAGGAATGGTCTTGAAAAATGGCAAGTGTGTAAGAGAAAAGGCCAAAAAGGATGGGAAAATTAAGTGATAAGTGGTTTGCTTACAACTTAGTAAGGGTTCCAAGAATCCTTAAGGCAAAGAAGTGGTCAAATGTTTTTGGTTTTTTCTAACAATTTTACAAATGTTTTTGGAAATTTTTTAAGTATCTCAACTCGATCAAGAATGATGAGACACTAAATGGTTCAAGATCATAAATTGGTGAGAGTGTTCAATCTTAGGTTACTCACAAAATGGTGAGAGCATGGCTTAGGTTGCTCATAAAATGATGAGATTTTGGCTAAAGTTTCTCATAAAATGGTGAGAGCATAGTGAAAAGGGTGACTAAGATGACCTCAACAAGTATCGATCACTACCTACATAGTCCTAGAGTGGGACCTTAAGTCACTGTAGTTCTACCTAGTTTACCTAGAGGTGGTTATAATCAAGACAAAACACTATAAATCAATGGTAATAATTTTCCCAAAGGTGGTTATAATTAGTAATAAGACCACTAAAAAGAAAGGAATAACAAATTAAAGATGAAAATTCCAAAACTTCCATCACACTACTCCAAAATATGATCTCTATCTGAAGTACTTGAACCGATTGATAAAATTGATCATATTTTTTTATGCTAAAAATGTGTAATGAATGGAAAAAAACCAAGGTCAAATGGGCTAGGATTTAGAACACACTGGGTTGATAAAACAAAATGGTAAAATGGATACGACTAATAGAACAGTTAAGAATGATATTTGTATAAAGAAAAATAGTGATAAATGGCAAAACTAAAATGGTCCGTATAGATAATACACCTTATCACTCAAGCATAGTACTACTTGAGATGAATAATATTCATTGGCTCAGGAAGTTCCTCTCCATCTAGTGTGGCAATCTTGTATGCTCCTGATCCATAATCTATAGTAATGATGAAAGACCCTATCCAGTTTGGTTTGAATTTACCTTTATGCTTCTTCTCAGCTATGGTATTCTTTTGGTTTTATTTAAGAACAAGATCACCAAGTTCAAATGTTTTATAATTAACACACTGATTAGTGTGGCCTTTGAGTTGATTTTGATATGCCTAAAGATTATTGAGTGTATTTGTGCATTTCTGATCAAGTAGGTCTAGATCTTGTAGATGAGCTAGTCGATAGTCATGATCATTCAAGACATGCTTGAAAGAGATGTGTAGTGAAGGAAATTCAACCTCAATGGGAAGGATGGCTTTAGTACCATTAAAAAGTGATTATAGAGTGGCTATTGTGGGGGTACAATGATTGGTATGGTATGCCCAAAGGGTGGGGAATATTTTTAGGTGCCAATCACAACTGACATCATTGATCATCTTTTTGAGAATATTGACAACGGTTTTGTTCAATGCTTTAGCTTGGCCATTACCTTGAGGGTAATATACTATAGAAAAATGTTGTGTGATGTTATATTTGGTACATAGCTAGTCTACATCCTTATTCTTCAATGATCCTCTATTACAGAGGGGATACTATAGCAACAAATGAGATGTTTGAAGATGAATTTGGAAATTTTATTTCCAGTCACGTAAGTGAGGGGTATAGCTTCAATCCACTTAGTGAAATACTCGATGGCAATAAGGATATGTTTATGGCCATTAGATGAAGTGGGGTTAATCTTCTCAATGAGGTCAAGTCCCCATTTAGAAAATGGCCATGGTGTCAACATTGATTTTAGAGTTTTGGTTGGGGCATGAATCAGATTAGCATGTCGTTGACATTTGTCACACTTATTTACATATGCAATGACATCTACATCTATTTTAGGCAAATAATAACTAGTACACAAGAGATTTTTGGATAGGACTGCCTCACTGGAATGAGTTCCACATACTCTGTGAACTACCCTTAATGCTAGTGTAGAATCTACTGAAGTTAAACAATGAAGCAAAGTTCTATCAAAACTATAATGGTAAAGGGTGGATCTAAGTAGAGTATAATGAGTGGAATGATGAATGAAGGATTTAGTTTATTTTTAATATAGGTTAGGTGGTATAAATTGGTCATGAAGGTAGTTATAAAGGTTTGAGTACCAGATAGAATTAGGACCAACAATATCATAAATCATTGCAATGGTTGAAGGTTCATGAGCTAGTGTTAACAAATTCTCGATGAGAAACTAATACTCTTTAGCTTTATTTGTTTGTCAAATTAGAGATCCAATAGTAGCCATGACATCTACAATTCTATTACTAGCCCTTGGTATGTGCTCAAATTGAATGTTGGTAATTTGTTTCTTAAGAGTGTCGACCATGGCTTTATATGGAACCATATGTCATCTTTGGTCTAAAAATGATTTGTGACCTAATTAATGGTTAACTAAGAATCACTATATACTTGGAGATGAGATATTTTCCAATGCTTTACCTATTGAAGTCCTAAAACAAGTGCTTCATACTCAACCATGTCATTTGTATAAGGAAAGATAATTCTAAATGATTTAGGGATTAGATCCCCTTATGGTGTAATAAATAAGAGGCCTTCCCTTGATCCATATGTAGTAAATGAACCATCAAAATATAGCTTCTAGTTTTGATCCTCAAGAGGTGTGTCAATGATGGTCATTATGGATTCATTAGGGAAATGAAATGTGAGTGGATTTGTGTCTGTAAGAGGTGCTTCAACAAGTTTATTTTCAAGAACTTGTCCCTTGATTGCCTTTTGATTTACATACTCTATGTCAAACTCACTAGAAAAAATTATCCATTTAGCCATTCTACCTTATAAATCTATTTTAGATAGTAAATAATTGAGTAGATCTACTTTTGAAATGACCATGGTCTTATTATTCAACATGTAATGGCACAGTTTCTGAGCTGTGAAGACCATGTCTAGATAAGCTTTTTCAATAGATGCGTAGTTATGTTCATATGTGACCAAGGTATGGCTTAGGTAGTATATGACATGCTCTTTTCCATCATCATCATGTTGAGCCAAGAGTGCCCCTAGAGCATTGTCGATAGCGAATAGGTATAAAAAGAATGACTTTCCTGATGTAAGAGGTAATAAAATAGATGGATTAGCTAAATAGTCCTTGAGTTATTGAAAAAATGTTTAGCAGTGATCATCCTAGTGAAATCCAACTCCATTCTTTAGAAGATATGTAAATAAATGACACTTGTCTACTAACTAAGAGATAAAGCATCAGATTGATTGGATCTTACCCTGCAAACTATGGAGTTACTTTAAATTGGTTGGTGGTGACATCTCAATTATAGCATGGACTTTCTCCAGATCAACTTTAATACCTCTACAAGACATGATGAATCCAATTAATTTTACTGAGGTTACACCCAACACACATTTATTTGGACTAAGTCTAACTTTTTACTCTTGTAATCTTTCAAATATCTTATGTAGCACTGTTGGATGGTCAACCCTAGTTTTGGATTTTCCTCATATGCATTGACATAGTCTTTAATAATATCATGCATCATATCATAGAAAATGATAGTCATGGCCCTTTGATATGTAGATTTAGCATTTTTAAGACCAAATGGCATTATTTTATAACAAAATATTCCCCATGGAGTGGTGAATGTTATTTTATGTTGGTCTTCTCATGCTATTCTAATCTGGTTGTATCCTGAAAGCCATTCATGAGTGAAAGAATTTCATAGCCTACCTTGGATTTGATGATCATGTCAATGTTAGGCAATGGAAAGTCATCTTTAGGACAAGCTTTGTTTATGTCTCATAAATTAGTACAAATTTTTATTCCTTCAAGGCTTTTGCTAATAGGTACAACATTAGATATCCATTCTAAGTAGTCAATACATTAGATACATCCCGCTTCTAAGAGTTTCTACAACTCTTTCTTTACCAAGATAGAAATGTGAGGATTTATAGTACATAGCTTTTGTTTTATCATTTTGGAATCAGGATGGACCAAAAGGTGATACACAACCAAGGTGGGATCCAAATTTGGCATGTTAGAATAGGCCCATGCAAAGATATCTACAAATTCTCTCAACAAAACTATAAAGACTTTACGTTCTTTCTCAGTGAGGTATGCACCTAATTTTATCCATTTTAGGTCTGGTGGAGTCCTGATGTTTATGTTTGTTGTATCTTTGACTAGAAGGGTCAAACCATCTTTTAGAATAGTAGGCAATGACTTGAACGATTAGACTATGTTAGGGTCCTCTGTTTAGACTTTTTATTCAACTTTTCCTAGGAATGATGAATCTGAGTCCCCTAATAGGAGATCTAGCTATGTGATAAAAATAGTTAGAAATTATTGAAGAATTTGATCAAATACTTGTTGTTATGTAAAATTGAACTCAGGTCCATAGGCAAGTTCATTGTTGGCGGTCTCTTAGTCTAAATTCAAATAATAATGAACATCCCCATCTAATGGCACCTAAAATAGGTTTTCACCACTAGACTGGCCTTTATCTTTATTTTTTCCCTAGTCAAAAAACACCTCAAAGAGGTTTTCACTTTGGGACCTCAATGTTTTACTTATTTATTTTTGGCTAAGGGTGTTCACCTATTCTCTAAAATAAGCTTTAGGATCTAATGTAATTGATAATCCTGACTTGTGATCTCCCAACAAAATGTTGTCTCTAAGGCTTAAGAAGTCACATAATGCCTCATCATTTTGGAACTCATCAATCGATAGATTGGATTCTTGTTGGTCCCAATCTATCAGTTAGGGATAATATAATGGCAATGGGTTACGATGAATGACCAGGGTAAGGGTACAAATGACATTATTATCAAATAGGTTGGTTTCATCTAGGTCATCAAAGGTGAGGCTATGATTAGACTCTGCTTCACTATCAGCATCAGCATCACTAGTCACTAGTGATGGAGTTTGAATAAGATATGTGGGGTCACCCCCATAAAGTTTAAATCCAAGTCCATAAGGTCTTTCATACGTAGTCATGGAAATTGGCTTGATGGTTCTTTGTTGATTTGGTCTGAGGCCTCTTCCTTCATAATTTTGATGCTCCTATTGGGAATAGGATACTTTGCACTTTTATAACAATCAGCTTAGTCATCATTGTATAACCATGATTCATCCCCTTCAAGAGGGTCAATTTCTAGGCTAGATGTTGGTACAAATGTGATAGGTCCCTTATCTTTGTTCTTTCATTGCCAATGCATATGTGGGGTGACATTAGGTCACCCAAAGGTTTTCATATTCTAAAGAAGATTGGCAATATGAAATGTGTCATGGGTCACATACTCTCCCAGTCCATTATCTGAAATGGTGAAATGATTAGAATCTTTAGGAGGTAGCATGTGGGAAAGGGAATCCAAGGTATTAGGATCTATGAAATTATATGGTGAAGGATCAATAAGTATGGCCTTTCATTTATCCTATTTGGAACTTGGATTCATGCTATACTGATAATTGTAGCTTTGAAATTTAGCCTCAAGATGTTTGCAGTGTTCATATGGGTGTAAATCTCTTGGAATATTCAATTCCATCCCTGAGTGGGAAAACTTGATACATTGGTGCAACATTAATGGGATTGCATGAATCTTATATAACCAAGGCCTACCTAGAATCATATTATATGATAATTCAAGATCAAGCACATGACAAAGTGTATCATGAGTCAAAGGCCCAATAATAACTAGAAATCTAATGGTGCCTTGTGATTCTCTTTCCTAATTATCATAGGCTTTGATGGTTATTTTTTTTGGCTGGAGATATATCGTTATGTACCCAAGAAGCTTGATGAGCTTTAGAGACACTAGATTGAGGCCTGATCCATTGTCTATAAGGACATGTTTCACTTTATACCACATTATATAAACTTCTATGTACAATGGGTTATTATGGAGCAGGCCAAGGGAAGACATATCACTTTGGTTGAATGTGACTTGTTGGGATGGAGCTAGGTGTCCAACCAAAGCTTGAAATTTATCAAGGGATATGTCACTAAAAATAGTGGATTGGGTTAAAAACTAATTCAAGATGTTATTGTGGATTAATGACGTTCACAGCAAATCTAAAATAGAAATTTGTGTTGGTGTCTTCTGCAATTGTTTCACAATATCAAACTTTTTGTCTAGGTCAGTATTGAATGGTTTATTCTAAAGTTGAATGGTTGGTTATATGATAGGTGAAGTGGTGGATGGTTATGGGCCTGGGATATTAATCTTTGACCTCCAAGTTGTGATTTCATAATCGAGATTAAATAATAGACCATTATTGCTAAAAAATGTTGGGAATGGTGTGGGATGAGACAGGATAAGTCTCAATTACTTTTGTACTCGTATGTGGTCATGTGGAAAGGATGAGTTATTGATATAAGGTCCAAAAGGGGAAGTCCTAGTTTGTTGGTGTGCTTGTATGTACTCCTAGGTCAAATAAGGATTATCCATGTAATTTGGTTGAATGTTGTTATTTAGCAATGGTCTAGGCTGATTAGTTCTTGGTCTAGGATTAATAGAGATGGTATTAACACTACCCCCTACAATATGACCTACAACCCTATTGTAATAATGTGCAACTACATGGTAGGTTTGTTGGTTGTTACCATTATGACCTTAGTTTTGTCCATTATTCTATCATTGTGGGTTTTGGTATTAATTTTGTTGATTCTACTAGTTCGGCCTTTGATTTTGATACTGTTGATTTTGTTGTTGCACTAGCCATTGTTGTTGTTATTGCTAATTATTCTAATTCTATTGATTGTTATTTTGGGGAAAGGGGTTTTGATCAATCCCAAGATTTTGATTGGAAGTGGAAGCACCATTATCTAATGTTATCTCCCCATTCTCCAACATATTCTCAATTAAATTCTTGATTTGGACACATCTTCATAGATTATGCCCATTGACCCGATGATATTCATAGAATTCATTTTCATGGTACCAATCAGGATAAGGAATGCCTTATGGATAATGATTTTGTGTAGGTCAACTAATCATATTAGTGGTTATAATTTTGTAAAATATAGATTCAATAAGCTCTCCTATGTCATTAAAGACATGATGCGTAAGCACATTTCTCCTTGGAGGAGGGTTTTGCAATGGTAAAGGTTGTTGTATTTGTTACATAAGTCTTGGTTGTTATGCTTGTGACATTGGTTAGAGAGGTTATTGAGTAGGAGTAAGCTAAAAAGGTGGTACAGATGATGTTTTCACCATTTGGACATGATGTGATTTAATTACTCCATTCCCCACAACATTCCTATTGCAGTTGAATTGCTTTGATTTTTCTTTGTTATTGGCATGTATTAGTTGTGATGCTTGAGCTTGAATGGGATGTTGATTTTGGCCATTTCATTGATTGGTACCTTGAGTTTGATTAGTTGAATTAATCTTGATGACTCTTTTATTGATGAATGCTCACTTGATAAAAAAACCTTTATCAATGATCTCTTTAAAAGTGTGTGCACATTGTAGTTCCAGATGATAAGCTATCTCACTATGTAAATTTTTAGTAAACATAGTGGTTAATTGTTTATATAGTAAACTATGGGTGAAATGGCTTGCAAGGGCTCTCCATCACTGTAGATAACTTGCAAAACTCTCACCATCTTTTTACTTTGCTTGTTTTAAATCCACTAATGAAATCTCATGTTTGATATTATATAAAAAGTGTTGTATAAAATTATCAGAAAGATCATCAAAATCCATTACTAATTTTTTTGGCATTTTTAAAAACTACTCCAAGACTTGTCTAGCCAAGCTCCTGGGAAACAACAATAAAAGATATATGTTGTTATATGCCACTGGTTGACATACGACAAAGAACTCATTCAAATGAGCCAAAGGGTCACCTTTCCATTTGTATTTATCAAATTTTAGTGGTTCATATCCTAGAAGAAATCTTATCTAAAAATACTCTATGTTGAATGGATAAGAACACACGTCATCCAACTTAAAATTTTCAGTCTATTTTCTAGCCTAAATGGTAGTAATTACATCCTTCATCTGTTTTAATTCTCAAGATAGGAAACTAGAAGGAATATTGGTTTGAGGGAGAATATTGGTTTGGGTAGATGGTTAGGAGGTCACAAGTGGGACATTTTGACTAGGGTATGATGAAGATATTCATTGGGGTATATTGGTTTGGTTAGGAAATGGACCAAGAATATGTATACATGGATTAGGATGTACTTGAAATTTCACATTTAGTTTTGTGATATTCTAGTTTGGGTTGGTGATAAAGGTTTGACTTAGAGGATTTTGTGGTTGGGATAGAGGGATATAACTGAGAACTTGTGGACCAAGACCCTGTCTCTAAATTTATGGCACATTTTGAACCAATGGCTATCTATTAGGTACTTGAGAAACATAGGAGCCTCCTTTTTGCACAAATCCTTGTGGGGAAGTGAAATCAGGTTATAAATTCGGCATTTATCACTAACCAATATTTACACATTGTTGACTAGTCATCGCTTGGTTTTAAATTGGTACACTAGTCTATGACTGAAAAGGTATGTTTAGGTGGTAATGTATTTGTCTTATATTATGTTGGTACACTAGATTATGCCTAATATTATGGAATACTACTCATTACTTATTGAGGAGTAGGATTCGTCACATTCTATCATTGAGGTATGACATTGGTTGTTGTTTGACTACCTAATCCTATAGGTTATACACTTGAAGAAGTATCCAATTAAGGTTGGGATGTAGAAACTCCTACTCCCTGGTATGATGATCCACTCATGGTATTAACTATAGGCACACGTTGTGCATTAGTACCACTTTGATTGGGAATGAATGTTGTTTGCACATTGTCCACTATATTTTTATCATTATTATGTGTAGAAGCAGAAGATACTTCTTCAATAATGGGCATATGCATCAAGTTGTATACTAAAGTGTTTTACATGAATGGTCTAAACTCTAATTCTCTTGACCAATTAACTTTATCAAAACTCCTATTGAAGTAATTAGGTTAATAAGAGGCTTACTCACCATGTTCATCTAATTGAAATTACGTGCTAAATTCATGTAGGTTTGATATGCTATCTGCATTTGGTTAAAGTGGTCTTCCATGATGTTTTTTCATCTATTAGGTAGATTAAGGTCATGATATGTTATTTAGAATAAAGACAAAAGATTACTAGAAGAATCCTATTGATCATAAATTATGTTGTGGGGCACTCTCACTAGGCTTGGTAAATTTTCATGGAGGAAGTCTGCTAGAAAATTGGCCCCTACCTCTATGGCTCTAAGAAAAATCTCATCTTTGTTCTCTAAAAAATGTCACTCAAACAAAAATGGATCATATGTAGAAGCTATATTAGTAGAATATTAATATTGGAGAACTGGCTCTTCGACTATGGGTATTGTAGTTAGGTATTATGTCATTTGTTCTTGATCTTGTTTTCAATAAGGTGGTATATTAACCAAATAATTAGCCAATAGATCTTGGCTTTATGCCCCTAATTGATTATTATAAGAGGAATAAGAATCCATCTCATGAGAAATATTATCCATGTAGGGGTCTTGCACCATTTCTTCCTACGCAACTACATTACTAATCCCTAGATTGTACATGAGTCCACTACGAGTGTAGGAATATGCGTTGGGATCCATAGTCAATTCTTTGTGATAAAAGGTCAAAGATTTCTACAAACTCTAAAAAGGACAATATCTAAAATAGATTATGTTCCAACTTGGTCTAGATTCATCAAAAGGATCAAAAGGTTTATGCAAAGATTTGTAAGGAAACAAGCTAGCGTGAAGTATCTAATGTTTCACTGTTCACACAAAGATAAGCAAGTAAATGGACCAAAAATTGAAATGCTTAACTCTAAGGTCAAATTGTTTCAAATTAGTCTAGTCTAGGAATTTAAAAGTTTCTAGGTATTTTGGCCAAACACGATGTTGAAATCTAGGCTCAAACAAGGCATGTGCTAGGACTCTTGGCCAAATGGTGTCAAAATCTAGACTTTGAAACAGATGAAAGTTTTAATCTAACAGATTTGAAGCACTTCTAACAAACACTAGGAATATGATCCTTGGACATGAACTTTATCAACTAGGTATAAGGTATGAAACAAAAGGCACTTTAGAGATAGTTTATTTTATGACAAATAATGGTATAAAAATTGATTCTTTTGAAAAATAAGCTAGACAAAAGTGAACTGTATAATTGTGTTATACAAAGTATCACAAAAGTAAACTTGAATTGGTCTAAAAATGTAGGAACAAATTTTAAATCTATGTAAGAGGGTCTATGAAATAATATTTTAAATGTTTTGGGTAGCATAACGATGCTACACTACCTAAAAGGTGTGGCTAAATGTTTATTTCAAAAAATCTCCAAGGCAAAGATAGTTTCTCATAATTTTGACAGCATAACACTACTTTTATTGACTCAAAATGTTGTGGTGCATATACTCAAAGTGCAAGTGTTTAGCACAAAATGGCTTAAGTCTATCAAGTGGTGATAATGATATTGAGTCTAAAATGACCTTCAACCCAAATGAGAAATTGAACTTAAGTTCCCTCAAGTTTAGTGCAAATGATGAACCCACTTAAGACATCAACCTTATGAACTTACAAAGGTGAAATTTTTAATTTCAATTATAAATGGACTTAAATAACTTTGGAAAAGGTCTAGAATCAATTAGGTAGCATAACTACGCCAAAGTGGATGATATGACTCCCAAGTTTTTGATGGACTTTTGAACAAGGCAAATTGATGATTTCACTTAGGCAGCATAATGCCTTTTTATTCAAATAAAAATGAGGACCATGTGTTTTTGTTTGTATCTTTTGTTTACACCAAGTTTTGACTTCAAACAAGACTTTAATCTAGGACAAAACTTAACCAATTAATCACTCTTAGAGTCTAACTTGACAAGGTTACTTGGTATAGTTTGAATCTGTCTATATACATCATTTGAGAGGATTTTAAGTGTTCATCCAAAAGTAAATTCACATTAGATAGTAGTTTTTTTACACCCCCCTTATCTTAAATGATAATACTATGACATGGACCTTGAGGCGTACCTTGCACCAATAATACTCCCATGGCAAATAGGGTTTTGTCTAAGATCTACAAGTTTTTGAATGTTCTAAGGGAATAAATTGCACAATGAATTTCACACCAAAAAATGAAAAATAAAATCATAGATTTTGGGTCCATATCACTTGGATTATTGCAAAAAGGTCTAATTCTTTTTTTAACCACTACATCCTATTGTTCGCTCAGTGTAGTGCGATGTCCAAAGTGCCACTACGTCCCATGTGTAACTCCAAAAGAGTAAGTGAAGTCAATGCCAAGAGATGAAACCCTAGGTCAAAGCTTCCCTAAAGAACTCATGGGAGGTGATGAAGTCCCCCTCACAAGCCAATTTTGTATAAAAATAAAGAAAACATAAAATAGAAAGACTTTAGGGTCATTTTCAAGGTCACCCAAACTTTGACGAGTTTTTGGGGAGTGTTTTAGTCAACTTTATTTCTAAGCCTTGGAATAGACTATTTGCAATAGGAATGGTACTTTTGATTCTAAGGGTTCCCTAAAGGGGACAATTGGAAGAGCATACACGCAACACCCTTTTTTTTCCAAACAAAAAACTAATTTAAACAACTAAGTGGATATAAAAAGCTTGGAATGGTGAGTTCATTTTTAAGCTCAAATTCAAAAAATGAGGTGGTGTTCATTTGATCCCTTGGTCTTAGTTGTAAGTTTGAAAACTAATGATAAAAAAACTTATTTAAGGACCTTAAATGTTACTTTAAGCACCAAAATTATGTTCCTAATTCATTTTTAAGCATGAAAAAGGTGATCTAAACATGTTTTTAACAAATTTCAAGCTTGGTCCTACAACAAAAATGCTAGCATGTCCTTTATCCTTGAAACTATTTTGGGTTTGAAATAATGAACTTCAAAAAAAGAGCTCTCAAGTTTGTGTTTTAAGAAAAACATAGTGATCGACGTTAGTTCTATAACTGATGATAGTTACACTTAATAACTAATGATGGTTATCTAATTGACATTGGTTATACCAATAGTGACCGATGATGGCTATCTAATCAATGATAGTTTTACTAATCGATGTTAGTTACTATGTAAACTTATGACAAATAAAAATGACAAAACAAAGTTATAAAATCAAATTACAAGAGCTTTAATGATCCAAATGAAGATTTTAAAGTTGCATAATGATCTTCTTCATGTATGGGATGCATCTAGTCTCACCGAGCATGCCATTATGTGATCTAGGAATTTGACTCAAGAGAGGATGGTTAGTATGGTGTTAGTTTCAAAATGAAAACAAAATAAAAGAAACACACTAACTAGCATAACATCTCTAGGCCTAAACACTAGGGAGAGCTTAGTTAACAAACATGAATAAAACACACAACTAAAATACAAAAGAAACCCTATTTTACCTTCTTTGGATGCTCCAAAATGCTTTTTGTAGTGGCTTGTTGGGTTTGTGCTCATGGACTCTTCATCAAAGGAGGCTTGTTTATCTCCTCTTCTCCTTGGCACCTTTGGCTTGTGGCTTGGCTTGGCTTGGAATAAATTTGGAATGGTAACACTAGTTGCTTGAAACTTTTGAAACCAATCATGCATTATAAATTTGCACAAATTAAACTTAGAAATGATGTGGTAAGGCCTCTTATTTATAGATTTTTAAGATTGATCAGAATCAACCTGAACCATCTATCTCAGGATTGAGATGTGTGGCTAAGGATTAATCCAATTTTGCAATTAAAACTGATAAATATGCTCATCAATATTTGGGATACAGGAGCAATTAAGAGGCATAGAGGGCATCATGGAAGGCATGGATGAGGCATGGAGGGCATGAATCCTGATATTTGTGGCATTTATGGCCTAAGGATGTCTTCCCAAGAAATAAGGTCGCCTGATGATGCAAATATTCAATAATCATTTCCAAAAATAAGTGTTCAACAAGTTTCCATGGAATTCTTGATTAGGCTCTAATTTGGTTTAATTAGCTCTTAATCATGTTTAAACACTTTGTGCACAAATTATTTAAATTGATCAAAATTCCTTGTTATTGGTCTAAAATTTGACTGGATTGGAATTAGAATTCAATGTCAGATGCGTTGGAACTGTATTCCTATTTAGGATGTTACCAATAACAAAGGCAGTGTCTCATGTAAGATATTTAATAGGAAAGAGCAATCCAGAGCACCTAGGTGCGAAATTAGCATTTTGACTTGAAATTATCTGATCAAAGTTAGTTGGCCCATAAGTTGCATTGCCCCATTTAGGGATACCCTATCCAAAATCAACACGTGAATATATCAATTTTAACTCATTTAATGTGCTTTAATGTTTTTAGGCCAAATTGTGTGCTTTAGGTGGAAATTGGTCAAAATCCTAATTGGAGGTTATTAGTGGCCAGATTTAGGTGTCTACAAAATCCACCACAATTACCTTCTAAATACCTTTATTACTAACCAAACACTTGTACATGCCAAGACATAATGCTAGTTTCAACTAAATTCTAGATGAAAATGAAAAGCGAACCCTCGAGCAAAAACAAAAGTTATGATTTCATAAATTTATCACTTTTATAATTTGTAAAGAGTGTCTATTAGTGGGTTTTGAAATGTCACATATTTTTAAGTTATGGTAAAACATTATTATTTATTTTATAATATCGTGTTATCTACCATTTCATATACCAAGTAAAACGCTGATAAAACTTAAAACTTTTATGATATTGTGATGTTTATTAGTGGGAGCTAACAAAATTTTATGATAACTTTTACTTTAATATGATGTCTATTAGTGGGGTTTGAACTCACATATTTCCAAGCTATGACAAAAAAATATGATTTATTTTACAATATTGTGTCGTCTCCCATTGTATATACCAAGCAAAGATCTGAAAAAATTATTATATATTAATATTTATAAGATTATTCACAAAAAGGGTTAGTAGAAAGAGAGCAAACCAAAATGACATTTAGGTTTGACCTAGGAAACATAAACGAGACAAAAAAATCAAGAAATAAAAATTAACTAGACACTTCTAAGAAAGCTTTAGAACATCAAAAAAAGAGACACTTAAGTAGAAATAGCAAAGAGACCAGTTGAGGAGGGATCATGATCATGAGTATCACCTCATCGGGATCCTAGAAGAGCTTTCCCTTCAACAAAATGGTCCCATCTAAAATCAAAGGTATGTTGGTTACTATGCTTTTTACACCTCAATATTTCACACAGTGTGATAGGGAGAGATACCCAAAGCAAGCCTTTAGGAAGACTTTTTCTAACAATGGTTACTTGCCACCCTATGAGCTCCAAAGTATGTCGCACCATATATGTTGGTCCCCAAGAGGTGAAGAGCCCTAACCCTAATCCTACAAAGGACAAGGAGGCAAAGAGCCCCAACCTCCATGCTAGTTCAGGGGAGGATAGTAACACCACAATGGAGAACTAGTAGCACAGTTATAAGAACATCGATGAGACCCACTACGATGAGGACCACCTAAGGATCACCACTAGCTCCTTTCGAAGATGAGTTACTTGATGGGGAGGGTAGTACGTGAGAAACAATGTAGAGGGTATCACCCCAGTGATAAAGTAATTATTGTAGGTAATTCAACTCCATAGCCAATTTATTAGTTTATACTTGAATTTGTAAACAAACATTAAAAATAACCATAGCCTTATTATAAGTGGAAAAGTGAATGTCAGCATAAATATTAGAGAATAAAGTTGAATTCCTTTCTTTCCATATCCAAAACAAAATTTCCACTCTGAAAACATGCCAGACTTAGCTGAATTGAGGGGGTATTTACAGGTTGTCACCCAAAAGTGTGTGAAAATAATTGAAGGGGACTAGGTGAAAGGGCCTAAAAAGAATCATGTATCCAAACCCATGTGTTTTGGGCTTTGGGAAAAAATTAGAAAAGGTGTATGAGAGTCTCCAGGTGCCTACAAAAAGGACAACAAGTTTGCATGACCCCTATATGAATTAGACTCCTACTTATAGGAAGCCCTTGATGAAGCAAACACTAGGGAAAGTGAGCTAGCTTAGGCTCAATACACATAGCCTGCATAGTCTAAAAAATATCTCCCCCAAACTATGGGGGGGATTCAATATTCCATCAACCATTAAGTTTTTCCACCATAGGAAGATGAAACAAGAGCCATTCATAACCTTTCCAAGCAATCTAATTCTTGAAAGGGGTGTCGACATACCATTTCTAGTCTTTCCACTAAGGGCAGGAAAAATTAATAGTGATTTTATAAAGCAGTTCCACTATAATGGCTTCCACAATCTCTATATAAAATTTTTTGGTTGCAGTTGAGAGATTATACTTTGAATTCATCCATGGAAGCTAAAAGTGAGTGTTTTTTTAAAAATAAATCTTGCACTGTTTGAATTCCCCTTCAAAAGAATTTAATGGAGTGGATCCAAGGCACCTCTATAAGAGGAACTGCATGAAAGCTAATGATAGGGGACCACCATAGGGAGATTTGATTGATAGAGAGACCATCTATAAACCCAGAGTTGTTCTATAAAAGCCAATGTTTGACTCTTTCCCAAGATTTTTAGATACTTTTTATCACAAAGGATCCCACAACTTTCATAAGGACAACAAAAGTAAGGAGGTTAGCAAAACCAATACCTTTCCATGTTGCACACCCATAAGGAGAGCCTTGAGAAACATAATTATGGGTGAGCACCTTCCATGCTTCGTTTCCTTCAATGTCATAAACAATCCATTTGACACAGAGAATTGAACCTAGGAAAGAGACATCTATCAATCCTATACCACCCACCTCCTATGGAAGGGAGCAATATTCCCAAGCCACCCTATGAAAACCTTTGCTAGTGGAAGTATCATCCCAAATGAAGTCTCTAAGTAGTTTTTATAGTTTTTGGATCGACTACTTGGAAGGCACCTAGCATGATGAATAATATACATGGGTGGCCACAAGCACTTTAGAACAAATTTGGAATTTTTCAGTTAGTGATCATGGTTTGGTGATCCAATACAATAACTTTTTTCCACCCTTTCCACCATGTATTTTAAAAATCATAGGAAACAAAAAGGTAGGGGCAAATCTTAGAGCTTGAAATATAGCTAAGATGAATGGCCCCATCTATACAATCATATTTTTTTTATGTTATTTTTAATAAACATGGCCTTTTAATTAAAATGGCAGGCCCATTCTACGCCTTCCCACACAACAACAACATTACCCAGGATATATTTGCCTTGAATGAACCATTTTTTCTTGGGTTAAATAACTAAAAGCAGAAGGTGGTCAACCCATAGATATAACACTTTGGTGATAATTTTGTAAGAGACATCAAACATAGTGATAGGTCTCCAATTGTAAATTAATTTAGTTTTTTAGATTTCAGGATGAAATTGATGTCCCCTTTGCTGATACTCTGGCCCAAGGACTATCTATGGAAGGCTTCAAGATAGACTTGATAGAGATAAGGTCCAACAATATCCCACATTATTTTGTAAAATTAACATAGAAAGCCATCACACCCAAGAGCTTTGTCATTGCCCATATGTATAATTACCTCATATAAATACTCAACTAAGAGTTGTTTATCATAGGTAACCCTTTGGGAAGGAGTGACTTTGATCGAAACAACTAATAAGCATTGGTAAAGGGCTCATTATTGCTCTAGGTAAGGTGTTTGAGTTGTGAAACCCTATTGGTAATGTTTAGCAAAGGCTCTAACCATATTGGGCATTTTAGTGATGTGTCAACCATACTCTTTGATGGCTTGGATTTGCTAGGAGGGAGTTTTGGCTTTGAACATTTTAAAAAATCTTTAGAAACTCTATCCCCCACTTTGATCCAGTGCAGACATGCTCAAATTTGAGTTCCCCAAGCATTGTACATATCTATGATTTGGACATTTTATCTTAATCTAACCACCTGTAATTACAAAATCTCACTAAAGGGGTTTTGCTCAAGCTCTACCACCACATGCATTAGCTCCAAGGAGGTGGTTAAGTAAGAACATCATCGTATCTTGGGTAGATGATGACCATAAATTCGAAGAAATCTAGTTATCCGGTTTAGTGCATCCACCCACCATTGAATTGAACCTGGCTACTAAGTAGGCCAAGGGACTAAGTTCTAAATGCATTTAATGTGGTCCATGGTGGGATCATGGGCCAATAGAGCGTATTTGGAAAACTTATGTTTTTTTAAATGTTTGGCTTTTTGAACTGCCAAATAAAGCAGACACAGATAGGTGAATGGTTGGAAAGGAAAATTTTTGGCATGGCTTCTACTAATAGAGAAAAGGTATTATCAAAAGAGAAGTACAACTAAGTGGAGAGCATGGTCCAATCAAGCCATTTTATCATGTGATCACAACCACTTAGTAGGTTGGTCCAAGTGTACTAAAATTCAAACATGGAATGATGAGAGGTGTTGGGGTCATAAAACATAAATTTATTTTGCATGAAAAGCCATGCCTCTCTTTTGCTGGTGGATCATCTAATTAGTAGAAGGTCAATCTTGTCAATAAGTCATTCCATCATATCAAAGTCATCATATATTTCCCAATGGGCATTAGGCAATGAGTTATTAAGACACCCCCATAAATTCATCCTTTCATGCACATCATTTGAGGCATAAACATTAATGATGCCAAAAGAGCAGTTCTTAGTATTGAAAGGACCTAAATGACATGATGTGTAGGGTCACATCCAAAATCCACAAAATGTGGCTGCCATTTTAAAGAAATAAATGTCATAAGGCCACCACAACCCAGGTCATGATTGTTTATCAACATTAAACAATCAGGGCATATTACTTTGTTGACAACACAGATAAAGAAACCTACCACCTTAATTTTCTACAGACATAGAATGTCCATATCTACAAACTTTTTCCTAAAATCTCTCACCAAGTACTTATGAGCTGAGTCTGTAAGAATCTGAACATTTCATGAATAATAAATCTTAGATTTAGGGTATCGAGATACATCTTCAGAATCAAGCCCTTCGAAGGCTTCATATATGTTCTTCAAGAATTGTTCATTGTTAGAGAGTAAGAATCCTTGACCTTGAGCGACCTTGAGCAACCTGGTTAGCCACCAATTTGACCACATACTCTGCCTCTTCTATAGATTCCCAAAAAGAGAGACTATGAGAATGAGTTGGGGAATCCTAGGAGGGACTGTGTGAGTGTTTGCTTGTGCCTAAACGATATACAAGATGTGGTAGAAGAGTAAAGTTATTGAGAGAAATTTTTGAAGAAACTTGAGAATGAACCAAAACATTTATGACCATGGACATAGTGTAAAAATAGGGGTTTGATAATTCCACCTCAAAATGGAAATGTTCCTTAGTAGGTTGAGTGCTAGCAGGCAACTCCTTAGCCAGTTGAGTCATAAGCAAAGGTGTTTGAGGCATAGAAATAGAAGATGGTTTGTTATTGCTCACTAGATTTTGATGAGTGGGTCCTTTGTTATGGTTATTTTTTCATCCCTCAACAATTTTCCACCCATACTCTTAAGTACCCTTGGAGATATCAGTGGTGGGTTTGGGAGTTGGCCTATTGTGAGGTAAATATAATAGACAACCCTTGATCTTGTGATATGTGGCTTGACAATGTAAACATATGTTGGACAAGTTAATATAAAGGACTCATTGGGAGTGTCGAGACTCACCAACTTGAATCTCCACAAACTCTTTGAGATCCCTTGATAAATCTATTTTAATATAGACTCATTTTTGGGGGTGGGCAGAATAAAATCCTATAGGCTCGTGGTAGACCATACAACAAATGAAAGCCATAATTTTGTTAATGTAATGATAACAAAGAAGAGGCAATCTTTGAAATTCCATCCAGATGGGGACTTTCAGTGTAACATGCTCTAAGACAACAAAGTCATGGGTCCAGGGAAAGAACACCAACAAGGAGGTATGGATGTACCAGCTGGAAAATATATTTAATATCACACCCACATTGGTAGGGTCTGCAAAATGTAGTAAGAAAAAACTCTTTGTCATGTTTTGGACACTTTCTAACCTAATGCCATGAGTTGTCCATGAAGATTGAAACCAAGTTTTAAACATGCTTTCAAAGGGTACATGACCCAAAAAATAGTCTAGTAAGAAAATTTGTTCCAACCATTGATAGGCAAAATTAAACTTAGGTATAGGAAAGACAACATCAGGTTGATAAACATTACCTTGAGGTACACTTCGAGGACAAATTTCCTCAGTCACTTGAGAGACAATGCCACGGTTTGAAGCTCCTGCTTCATCCATCACAGCTTCAACAACAAGATGGGAAGGTAGGGAGGTCATTATATAGCCTGAGCTCGCCCTAGGGTGAAGCTCATAAATGCCAATAAATGTTATTATCTTGTAGGTGCCAACAAGGACCACAATGTGATTTAGAAGCTGGTAAGAAATGACAATGATGATGAGCATAGCCAAAACCCTAGTAGAGTGTTTTTTCTCCCCACCACCACTGAATATCCAAAACTGTGCTTTTCAATTGATTAGAAAAATGAAATAAGAAATGTTATTAGTATAAGTTGCATATGTAGTATTGTAATCATTCTGGAGTATTAATTTCTATTGGAAAATGAACCTCTAATAAAAATAAAGTATGTTTTTATGTTTTTAGGTTTTGACATTAACTTTTATATATATATATATAACAAAAATACAAAACAAATTAATTTATTATTTTTCTATTGGTTGGATTCAAGCGATTTGACAAATTTTCTAATAAAATTCATGGACCCTAAAATTATTAATTTTTATACAATATTAGAAAAATATATATGGACATTAGAAAAAGTGATGTTGATTTATTTATAACAATGACTATCATCAGAAAAGTAGACTCTATGTTTGAGGTAGGGGGAGAGTGGATCCTTCCATGTCATGTGATTATCCAAATTATAGTTATAAATAAAATTATAATAATTAAAAACTCTATAAACATATTTTTTTCATTATTTATTTATGCAAACTCTATAAGTAAACATTAAAATAAATCAGTACACACATTTATACTTTCCAAGCCAACCCATTTTTCAATATGTTTAAATTCTTGCGTTTTGTTTGAGAGATATGTCATATAATAAAAAATTGAATGGAAACATTCCAAACACTATAGGAAATTTGATTAGTCTCAAGAGCTTGTAAGCATGGCTTTTAACAGGGACAATTTAATTATTATTAATTTATTCTCAAAATTAACCTATATTAACACATTGGTTCTTTAGGGTTTTTGTAGGTTGTAGCTTTAGAAAGCATATTCCACATGAAGCGATCAACTTATACACGAGCTTAGTTTTCAATAAGAATTTCATCCAATTGTAGATAAAAGAGGGCTAGTACTTAGATTTGCATATTTTAGAGGAGTCATTGCAGATTAATAGAAACACAAATTATAATACTATATTAATCCAAATTAGTATTATAAATTTAACAAGCAACAATAATGGGATATTGGGGGATTCAATTTTCTATCGTGAAGATATTTTAAAGATTCTCCATTGGTACTTATAACCTTAAAAAATACAATTTGGACCTAGGGTTTTGAAACAATAAAAAAACAATGAAATGGCCTTAGTAGTTGGGTAAAATATAAGACAAAGAAGATTGGTTCTTACACGTAAAATAAATCATGGGATCATTTATGCTATGATAAATTAGTTTTGGTCAAAGTAAGACCTAATTTGATTAATAGAAAGATACTTAATTTTATTATCGAATTATCATATATCTTGTAGAGAGTGCATCAGATTTATTTAAATTTGGCATAAGTATAAAACACAAAAATATTGTGTAACGCACCAAGATTAATAGAAAGATAATTTAATTATTGTATGATTTAATTATGATTGTTTTTAGTGATAATTATTTATTCAATATTTTTTTTATAATGCTCATAAAATTTATAGTAGAATGAGAAAATATTAAAGTATATGTATATATATATATATATATATATATATATATATATATATATATATATATATATATATATAATAATTTTTTAAATTTTGACAATTTATTTAAAATTTTATCTTGCATTTAATATGGTATCCTAAAAAAATTGATTGTATTTTAAGATTAAAAAAATGTAAATATGACCATCAAATTTAGCCATGATTGCAATTCTGCTTGGCATAAATGATTATTGGCTATGGACATACTAGATTAAAAATGATAAAAGGTCATGTTCTATTTGTACCGAGGAAATGTTGAACCTCAATGCTATTGTATATCTTATTGTACTGTGAGAATTTATTCATTGTATTTCAATAACTAAGTGCAAAGTTGTGAAGAATGTATAACATTAGTTTTAACTATAATATCCCTTTTCTCTAATGTTATTGTGTGTTTCAACATGTCTTTTTAGTGTACGCTCATATTAAGTTATATAATGGAATCTAGATTAAATAAATTGAATTTTTGTAAGAAACATATCCATTTTAATTGATTAGACTTTTACAACTTACCTTGAGTGTCGCAAGTACTACAATGGTTGTTGAATTTGAGGAAATGCCCCATTTATGCTATCTTAAACGTTCAACATTGGTGAATTTTATGAATTTATGATAATTTGGCATGCAGTGATGGCCATTAATTTTAAGATAGCATAAATGGGGCATCATCATCTACATGGAAAGATCACATGGCCTCATATGTTTTTGTTTATTGATGGTTGCATGCCCATTAAATTTAACCTCAGATTCATGGGATGACATAGCCATCCATGTGGAAGGATATAGAGTCTATCATCTCAAAACACCCATGAAAAATGCTTTATGCATTTCATAACTTAAAACCTCCTTTGTGATCAAGTTGAAATACCACTTGTCCTATTGGACAAGTTAGTGAACCCCCTTCATGCTCTAGAAGCCCATGATATTACCATGTGTGCATTTCTTAGCCATGTAGATGTCAAGGGCTAGCAAGTGAAGTTAATATTCCCAACAGGCCCGCATGAAGATTGTTTTGAAGTGAGACACTTAGTGTAGATACATTACAATTATAAAGCGAAATGGAATAAACAATGGGTCTGCATAGTCACCTTAACCACTTTAGGACCAATAAACTTTGTTATCTTATAATGAATAATGAATCAACATGTGTCACTTGAGGTAGCCATGGGGATTTCAAAAAGAGAAACTACAAAATTCAAAGGCCACAATAACAAATGAGATGGCCATGTGTTTACTATAAGAGATCATTCCATGAATTTGAGACTTTGTGATCATGCCACGTGGATAATGAAAATACTCCGTTATGATTGGGATGAATTTGACAGATAAATCAATGTTACTTTATGAACCACATGCCACATGATTATGCCACGTGTAGGGCTAGGATGTTTCATTCACAAGAGAATAAATTTGATGACTGTCACTTATTCACAACACTTCAAGATGCAAAAGTTTACAAAAATAGAGTCCATTTGAAGGCATATTCAAACCCAATTTGATTCACAGTGGCCATGAGAATTCATATAGGAAATCAAACTAAATTGATCATTTGGGCAAAAAATATTCAATAAAGTTCACAGATAGCTTATATTTTGATTAACATCATAGTGAAGTGAAAAATTAAACATAGTGACTAATAAGTTCAAACAAAGCATACAATAGGGAGATGGTAAACAATAGACCTAATTCATAGTGGTCTTAGGAAATTATGATTATCAATTATACATGGAAGTAAAATTTACAATGTTTTCCATCAAGTATCAAAAATAAAAAATTATTCATATTGAAGAAGTGCCATTTGGTATTTCTAGAATCGTGGTTGATGGAAGTGAATTGAGAACCTCTTTAGCCAAGATAGAAGCCCTACCAAAGTGGCCAAGATCCTTCAAAGTCATATAAGTGAGGAATTTTAGGCATGTTACTTAGTATCTACAAAAAAATCATATCATGTCTATGACAACTCACCATGCTTTGACATCAAGAAGTCTATTGTCTAGGATAAATCTCAACACCAAGATTTTTAGGAGCTAAAGAGGAATTTTTGCAATGCACTAGTGTTACCATTGACCAATTTAAAAAAATTATTCAATGTTGAGATGGATGCAACAAGATATGCAATGACAGTTGTGTTGATGCAAGGAAGAAGACCAATATGCTATCACTCCAACTCATTTTTGAAAGTAATGTTGAATTATCCTACTTATGTCAAATTTTATGCATTCGTACAAACCATCCAAAAAGGGAAACACTATTTGTTGGGAAAATGAAGTCTAATCCACACAAATCAACAACCATTGTAGTACTTGCAACACTCAAGGTAAGTTGTAAAAGTCTAATCAATTAAAATGGATATGTTTCTTACAGAAATTCAATTTATTTAATCTAGATTCCATTATATAACTTAATATGAGCATACACTGAAAAGACATGTTGAAACACACAATAACATTAGAGAAAAGGGATATTATAGTTAAAACTAACGTTATACATTCTTCACAACTTTGCAGTTAGTTATTGAAATACAATGAATAAATTGTCACAGTACAATAAGATATGCAATAGCATTGAGGTTCAACATTTCCTCGATACAAATAGAACATGACCTTTTATCATTTTTAATCTAGTATGTCCATAGTCAATAATCATTTATGCCAAGCAGAATTGCAATCATGGCTAAATTTGATGGTCATATTTACATTTTTTTAATCTTAAAATACAATCAATTTTTTTAGGATACCATATTAAATGCAAGATAAAATTTTAAATAAATTGTCAAAATTTAAAAAATTATAATATATATATATACTTTAATATTTTCTCATTCTACTATAAATTATATGAGCATTATAAAAAAAATATTGAATAAATAATTATCACTAAAAAAACAATCATAATTAAATCATACAATAATTAAATTATCTTTCTATTAATCTTGGTGCATTACACAATATTTTTGTGTTTTATACTTATGCCAAATTTAAATAAATCTGATGCACTCTCTACAAGATATATGATAATTCGATAATAAAATTAAGTATCTTTCTATTAATCAAATTAGGTCTTACTTTGACCAAAACTAATTTATTGTAGCATAAATGATCCCATGATTTATTTTACGTGTAAGAACCAATCTTCTTTGTCTTATTTTTTACCCAACTACTAAGGCCATTTCATTGTTTTTTTATTGTTTCAAAACCCTAGGTCCAAATTGTATTTTTTAAAGTTATAAGTACCAATGGAGAATCTTTAAAATATCTTCACGATAGAAAATTGAATCCCCCAATATCCCATTATTGTTGCTTGTTAAATTTATAATACTAATTTGGATTAATATAGTATTATAATTTGTGTTTCTATTAATCTGCAATGACTCCTCTAAAATATGCAAATCTAAGTACTAGCCCCCTTTTATCTACAATTGGATGAAATTCTTATTGAAAACTAAGCTCGTGTATGAGTTGATCACTTCATGTGGAATATGCTTTCTAAAGCTACAACCTACAAAGACCCTAAAGAACCAATGTGTTAATATAGGTTAATTTTGAGAATAAATTAATAATAATTAAATTGTCCCTGTTAAAAGCCATGCTTACAAGCTCTTGAGACTGATCAAATTTCCTATAGTGTTTGGAATGTTTCCATTCAATTTTTTATTATATGGCATATCTCTCTAACAAAATGCAAGAATTTAAACATATTGAAAAATGGGTTGGCTTGGAAAGTATAAATGTGTGCACTGATTTATTTTAATGTTTACTTATAGAGTTTGCATAAATAAATAATGAAAAAAATATGTTTATAGAGTTTTTAATTATTATAATTTTATTTATAACTGTAATTTGGATAATCACATGACATGGAAGGATCCACTCTCCCCCTACCTCAAACATAAAGTCTACTTTTCTGATGCCAAGCACTATTATAAATAAATCAACACCACTTTTTCTAATGTCCATATATTTTTTTCTAATATTGTATAAAAATTAATAATTTTAGGGTTCATGAATTTTATAAAAAAATTTGTCAAATCGCTTGAATCCAACCAATATAAAAATAATAAATTAATTTGTTTTGTATTTTTTTGATATATATATATATATATATATATATATATATATATTTATGTTTTTAGGTTTTGACATTAACTTACTTATTTTTATTAGAGATTCATTTTCCAATAGAAATTAATACTCCCAAATGATTACAATACTACATGTGCAACTTATACTAATAATGTTCCTTATTTCATTTTTCATATCAATTAAAAAGTACACTTTTGGATATTCAGTGGTGGTGGGGAGAAAAAACACTCTACTAGGGTTTTGGCTATGCTCATCATCATTGTCATTTCTTACCAGCTTCTAAATCACATTGTGGTCCTTGTTGGCACCTACGAGATAATAACATTTATGAGCTTCACCCTAGGGCGAGCTCAGGCTGTATAATGACCTCCCTACCTTCCCATCTTGTTGTTGAAGCTGTGATGGATGAAGTAGGGGCTTCAAACCATGGCATCATCTCTCAAGTGACCAAGGAAATGTGTCCTCAAAATGCACCTCAAGGTAATGTTTCTCAACCTGATGTTGTCTTTCCTATACCTAAGTTCAATTCTTCCTATCAATGGTTGGAACAAATTTTCTTACTAGACTATTTTTTGGGTCATGTACCCTTTGAAAGCATGTTTAACACTTGATTTCAATCCTGAGATGGATGGTTCTAGTTGATTCTACCCATTTGTAAATATCTATAAATAGGAGGCCTTACCACATAAATTTTAAGCTTGGATAATGTAAAGTTATAATTCACAAGTAATTCCCAAAGACATTTAAATTAGTGTTATGATGTCCAAATATTGGGCCAAACCAAGCAAAGCCAAAGCCACAAAGGTTCCAAGAGGAGATGAAGGTAGCCACACTCCATTGAAGAAGATCTCTTGAAGCATAATCTGAGCAAGCCAAAGAATTATCCTTTTGGAGAAATCAAGGATTTGGTAAGAAATTGGTGTTTTGTGTTCATATTTCTCATTTATTTCCATTTTTAGTTGTGTTTGCAAATGGTTTTCCCTCACTAAGCTCTCCCTACTAACTAGGCCTAGAGATGTATGCTAGTTAGTGTGTTTTTGTCAATTTGATTTCATTTTGTCACTAACAAGATACTAACACCTCTCTCGAGTCAAATTCTTGGTTCACATAATGGCACACCCAATGGGACCTCATGATTTATCTTGTGCAAGCAACCAAGCTCCACAATGCCAAACCATTTCTATATCAAGACCTTGTCCTTTGGCTTGTGCAAATAACCATGATCCATAATGCCCCTTCATCATTCTAGGACCTAGTCCTTTGGTTTTTGTGAGCAACCAAGCTCCACACTACCCTACTATTACCATTTCAGTACTTTGTCCTATGGCTCATGTGAGCAATCAATCTCCATGATGCCCTACCATTATCTAATCACAAACCATTCCTCCTCCATTACCAATCCCATCCAAACCTACACCAATCCAATCATTTGAAGACCAAGGTGTGTTCAAAACTGGTATTTTCCAACTCAATGGAAATCAAGGCCAAAATAACCAACTGATCCAAGATGTTTTTTTTGAACCAACCACTTGTGATAAGTCAACCTATATTGAATCACCTATTGATCCTATAACAGTTGTCAAGGAGTCTCACTCTGACAATCTAGTCTTTATTGAGTCACTTCTTAATTCTTATAACCACCTTTGGGAAAATCATTACCTTGACCATATGCCTATTTTTTAATAGCCTCTTATTGACAAGCCAATCTTTGAGGAGTTATCTCTTGACCTTTTTCCCAGCATAGATGAGTCTCACTTTGATAAACCAGTGTTGGTGGAGCCCATCATACCATTACAAGTTACTTATCCAATACCAAGAATTCAACAAGACATCATTGAAATATAGTACCCATCAGATGAAGAATTAGAGCTAGAGTCAGGTTCGACTCTTGGATCAACATTAGATTTAACATCAGAATCTAAATCGACATCAGTCTCAACATTAGATTTAGAGTCCCTTGAGTTACAATTAGATTCAGAAGAAGAATATGTTCATGGTTGTTACAACATTGGTTATGCATACCTTACAGATATATTTGAATACATTTGTGATCCTTATATAATTTTTTAGGATGATTACTTCAGCATCAACATGAGTTCTCCTAGTATCTTCAATGAGGATTGTGTAACCTCTCCTAATTCCATTACTATGCCACATACCATTACCATAAATCAACATAGCCATATTATTGACATTTCATCTCCCATAAGTGTCTATTGGGATTGACAAAATCATAATTTGTTGAATTGTATCCATGGTGACATAGTAGTTGAAGAAGAGCATGGAGGCCAAACCACATTCATGTATCAAAAGAACACTCTCCTAGTGAAACCTTTTCGAAGGCGCTAGGGGACACACAAAGTTCAACCTCAACATTTTCTAGTGAAACTTTTTTGAAAGAAATAGAATAAAATCAAAGTCAAAATTCAATGTTTATTAGTGACACCTTTTCAGAGGCACTATGGGACAATCAATACAACTTCATTGTTGAAAACCTCATCGAAGCACTAATAGCTGAGCATAAAAGTTTTTCATTACTTAATGAAGACATTATTCAAGATAAAATCAAAATAACTTCCAATCTATAGCCTAATCAGATGGTAGCTACTCTCAAGATCAAATAGTAGAAGAATCTGGTGGTCTTATTAAGAGAATATGCAGATGTCTTCAACCCTACCACAACCAAAGTTATGTTGAATCCAGCATCAACAACATTATGTGTGACTGAAAATCCTAATCTTCATTTTTTTCTGTACAATTACAAATCCCATTATCATCCACCATTATGTTTCACAAAAAAACCTACCATCTATTATTTGTCCTTATTTACCATCCACAACTACAATTTCCTTTATAGAGGCTACAAAGATACATTGTCTTGACACTTGAAAGAATCAGAATCAATGACCAATGAAGATTACAAAAGCATTTTTGACAACCAAATCTATAGGCTATTCTTAATAAATCAGCTATTTAGATGAGATGTGGGATAGCAATTAACATGATCAAGTATTTTGTTTCTATAATTTGTTGATTAGGATGTGCATCTCCACATTATCAGGAATATTAGAATCAAAAACCACACCCTGGCCAAAAAAATGTACCATGCCATTTCACATTATCATGTCATTGCCATTGTTACATATCCTTTTTCCATTGTCATGTATCCTTGTATTTTGCCCCATCACTTTGGGGAAAAGCTACTACCCTTTTATACAATCTACCAAACCAATCATTATCTTTAGCAAGACCATTATGTTCAACCATTCCATTCCTATCTAGACCAAAGCCTATTTTTAGTCAGCCTACCCAATCCTATTTTGATCTTGGTTACTTTGGTTCTTCCCACACTTTTCATGACAATATTTCAATCAAGTTTCAATAATCAATCAAAATCATGTTTACAATGATAGTCTATGAAATTAGTGTGATAGTTGATCTAGCAAGATATCTTTCATTTTCCATCATGTATCAAGTTTGTTTATGTGAGCCTGATTATAACAGTCTATGGGCAAATCAATGTTTCATCAATCTTGCTACTAATTATAATTTCCTATGGGAAAATTAGTATCATTGATCTAATCCATAGTATCCTAATTATAATCTCCTATGGTAAAACTAGGGGCAACACTTGTTTATCATGCATTGCAGCATCACCTTGCCATTACTATTTTCATTTGACTGGCCATTTGTTAGATTTGAGAACTTGTTGGTACCTATTTGGTTTTTCCCCACCTTTTGTGTGGATGTAATTACTATGACTTGAGGTGATTTTAGGGCTATGTAGGTCATGCTCTATTCATGTTGAGATCACCACAGTCCCCCTTTCCATACACTCTCATCATTTTACGATCAAACTAATCTAAATGCTCTCACCATTTTGAGAGTAGGTATTTTGTCATTCTCTAATGAGTTAAGATACCTCAAAATGCCAAAAAAATTCATAACATTTTAGAAATCCAAAAACATTTGTCCTATCTAATCCTAGTCAGTTATCCTTAATCTACCTTACTGGGGCATGGTCATTATTAGGATGCTTTCCTTTGCTTTTATTTTTAGGATTTATATTTGTTTGTTTATTCCACTTTATTTATTTTTTTATTTGTTTATTTATTTGCTTGCCCATTTGTTTACTTTTAGCAATGTTGCCTTGATTCAATCTATGTGCATTCATTGGATGATTCCTTGTGTGCACCTATACTTGAATCCATCTATATTCATACGTCAGCATTATCATCATGGTTTTTATCATTGGTGAATTATTTTAAAGTTTTTATTGGATTGGAAGTTAGTATTTATGTATATTTTGCCCAAGTCTTCATGGTGTTCTATTATGATGCCTACCATCACATGCTACAATAAAAATTAGCTTCAAGAAGATCTACAATCAATGAATCAGCAAAAGTTTCTCCTTGGCACCTTGGCAAACCCTCCCACCCACCTTGATCAATATAACTCATTTGACCATTATAGTTATATCATTGTTAATCAAGATGAGCATCTCCTCATTGATAAGTAAAACTAAATCATTTTCTATTGATCAATCTTATTATTCTTTTCATCTCTTTCCTCACTTTGCACCTACTCATATTTAATCTATAATCCAAGTTATATCTTTGATTTATGCTTGCTAATCAACCCTAACTGGGGTACCATCATCTTTAGCCAATCTAGGTCCTCTTAATGATTATAACCACCTATGGGTAAATCATTAGTTTGAATTTTATTCCTGATTATAACTGACTTTGGGTAAATCTACATATTTTTAAATCAATACATTCAATAATTTTCTCATTTGGATTAATATAAACCATGGGTTAATTCCACCTTTCTTCTTGCTTCTTTTTGAGGTACCTTCCATCCATATAGGTGACATCAACTCCCTTGAAGGGGCATCATCATAGGCTTCCAAAACACCATTTGGAGCTTTGTTCTTCAAACATCATCTTTTTTTTGGCATACATGTCATCTCTCATTCTTTGAGAAGACATTGCTTTGCCTATGGTTTGCAAAATATTCCTAAATAGGGGCAAATTATACACACCTAAATCTAGTCATTGATAACTTCTAACAAAGATTTTAACCAATTTCCAACCAAAGTGCACAATTTGGCCAAAAAAACTAAACCACATTAAATGAGTTGAAATTGATAAATTCAAGTGCTAATTTCTACTAGGATATCACTAAATGAGACAATGCAAATTTATGGGCCAGCTAACTTTGATCAAATCATTTTGAGTCAAAATGACAATTTTACACCTAGGTGCTCTGAATTACTCTTTTCTATAATTTTTTGTGTACATGACATGTGCCTTTGTTATTTTGTGTTGAACATCATAAAGGGATAACATATCCAACACATCTGACATTAACTTCCAATTCCAATCCAATCAAATTTGGACCAATAACAAGGCATTCTGATCAATTTGAGTAATTTGTACACAAAGTGCTTAATCATGCTTAGGAGATAATTAAAAAAAATTAGAGCCTAATTAATAATTCCATGGAAACTTTTTGAATACTTATTTTTAGAAATAAATATTAAATATCTTCATCATCAAGTGACATCATTTCTTGGAAAGACATCCCTAAGTCATAAATGCCACAAATATCAGGATTCATGCCTCATATGCCTCATCAATGCCCTCCATGCCTCTTAATTTCTCCTTTATCCCAAATATTGATGAGCCTATTTATGACTTTTAATTTCAAAATTAGATTAATCTTTATCCACACATCTCAATCCTGAGATGGATAGTTTAGGTTGATTCTACCCATTTGCAAAAATCTATAAATAAGAGGCCTTACCACATGAATTTTAATTTTGGATAATACAAAGTTATAATGCACAAATAATTACAAAAGAAATTTCAATTAGTGTTATAATGTCTAAATATTTAGCCAAGATAAACCAAACCAAAGCCACAAAGGTGCCAAGAGGAGATGAAGGTAGCCACACTCCATTAAAGAAGATCTCTTGAAGCACAATCCGAGTAAGCCAAAGAAGGAACCTTTTGGAGAAATCAAGGATTTGGTAATAAATTAGTGTTTTGCATTTATATTGATCATTTTTTTATATTTTTAGTTGTGTTTTCAAATGGTTTTCCCTCACTAAGCTCTCCCTAGTAACTAGGCCTAGAGATGTATGCTAATTAGTATGTTTTTGTCAATTTGATTTAATTTTATCACTAAGAAGATACTAACACCTCTCTTAAGTCAAATTCCTAGTTCACAGTCACTTCCTTTTTGTACCTCGATGTCTTTCAAAATGTGATAAGGAGAGATAGCCAAAGCAAGCCTAGGGAAGCCTTTGTTTGATAGGAGTTGCCTACCACCCCATAAGCTCCTAAACAAGTGGTACCATCTATGTTGGTCAATAGAAGGCAAAGGTCCCTAACCTTGAGCCTATAAAGGACAAGGAGGTAGACAGCCCCAACCTCCATTCTAGGTTGGGTAAGGAGAGCAATGTCATAGTGGATAACTAGTAGCATAGTTACAATAACATAGATGAGATCGATTGCGATAAGGACCACCCTAAAGAGGGCCACTACCTCCTCTCAAATATGAGTTTTAAAGTGGGGAGGCTAGTACATGAGCAAAAATGTAGAGGGTCTCACCCTAGTGACCAATTAAATGTTTTAGGTAATTAAATCCATATCCACTTTCTTGGTTTGCACTTGAATTTGTAGAAGCACATTAGAAATAACCATAGCCTTATTATAAGCAGAAAAGTGAATGCCACATAAATATTATAGAATAAAGCTAAATTCCTTTCTTTCCATATAAAAAACAAAATTTCCATTCTAAAAACATGCCAAACTTGGGTCAATTGAGGGGGCATTTATGGTTTGTCACCCAAAAGTGTGTGAAACTAACTAAAGGGGACTAGGCAAAAAGGCCTAAAAATAAATCATGCATCCAACCGCATATGTTTTGGGCTTTGGGGACAAAATAAAAAAAGGTGTATGAGAGTCTCAAAGTGCCCATAGAAATGGAAATGAGGATGCATGACCCCTAATTGAATTAGCCTTCTGCCTATATGAATCCTTTAATGAAGCAAACACTAGGGAAAGTGAGCTAGTTTAGGATCAATACACATAGCCCACACAATATAAAAACCATTTCCCACAAATTTTGAGGGGGATTCAATATTTCATCAACCATTACATTTTTCAACCATAGGTAGATGTAGTGAGGGCCATTCATAACCTTTATAAGCAATGTAATTCTTGAAAGGGGTATCAACATACTATTTCTAGTATTTCCACCAAGGGTAGGAAAAATTAACAGTGATTTTTTAAATTAGTTCTACTAGAATGGATTCTATAATATCTTCATAAAATCCTATGTTTTTAGTTGAGAGTTTATACTTACCTTTGATTTCAACATAGGGAAGCTAAAAGCAACTGGTTTTTCAAAACAAATCTTACACTATTTGAATTCCCCTTTAAAAGAATTTAAGGGAGTGAATCCAAGGAACCTCTACAAGAGGAACTACATGATACCTAATGATAGGGAACCACCATAAGGAGATCTGGTTGATAGAGAGGCCATCTATAAACCCATACTTGCTCCATAAAAGCCAAGATTTTACTCTTTCCCAAGCTTTTCAAATACTTTTTTCTCACAAAGGATCCCACAACTTTCACAATGACAAAAATAGTAAGGAGGTTATCAAAACTAATACCTTTCCATGTTGCACACTTGTAAGGGTAACCTTGAGCAACATAATTGTGGATTAACACCTTCCATGCTTCATTTCCTTCAATGGCATAGACAATCCATTTGACACAAAGAGCCAAACCTAGGCAAGAGACATCTAATCCCATACCACCCACCTCTCATGGAAGGGAACAATATTCCAAGGCCACCCTATGAAAACCTTTGCTAGTATAAGGGTTAGCTCAAATGAAGTCTCTGAGTAGTTTTTACAATTTTTAGATTGACTACTTGGAAGACATCTGACATGATAAATAATAAACATGGGTGGTTGTAAACACTTTAGAACAAATTTGGAATTTTTTATCCAATGATAATGGTTTGGTGATCCAATGCAATAACTTATTTTCCACCCTATCCACCAAATATCACAAAAATCATACAAACCATTTACAAAAAGGTAGAGCCAAATCTTAAAAATTGAAACCTAACCAAGATGAATGGCCATTCCATATAGTCATATATTTTTTTGAAATCATTTTTAATAAACATGGCCTTATGATTGGAGTGATGGGCCAATTATATGCCTTCCCACATAATAACAACATTACCTAGGATATATTTGCCTTGAATGAACCATGTATGCTCGAGTTTAATAACTAAAATCAAAAGGTGGCATACCTGCAAAGCTAATGCTTTGGTGATAATCTTGTAAAAGACATTAATAATAGTGATAGGCCTCCAATTATAAATTAATTTAGGGTTTCTAACTTTTATGATGAATTTGATGTGCCCTTTGTTGATACTCTAGCCTAAAGAATATCTATGGAAGGCTTCAACAGAGACTTGATAGAGATAAGGTCCAACAATATCCCACATTATTGTTAAAATTCACATGAAAAGCCACCACACCCAAGGGCTTTGTAATTTCCCATATGCATAATTAATGGGCAACCTTCATAATGCATCATCAATAAATAATGTAATTCATAGATGCACGTATTAAAACTTTCAAACATAATCAACATCTAAAAAACATGTGCAAGAATAATTAATTGTTAAATTAATAAAAAAATAAACAAATGCTTATCAGGCCCAAGTGTAAGTATCATAAACAAAGACATAAATTGAAAGAGTGGCAAATTAAGCTTTACAATCAAAAAGCAAATTGTAACTTCAAAATGGGACAATCCTCAAAAAATTAAAAACTTCTTACTTTCTATTGAAACCAATTATGTTAACTAGTGTTGATATGAGTCATGACAACTAATAACTAATATTAATACATTACAAGGCTCCAAAAAAATCACATGTTATTAGTAAGTACTTTCCAAGAACCCTTATTTACATAATTTAAGTAACAAGCACAACTCTATTCCAGACATTCTTAGCAAAAGGTGGGTAATCTAATGCATAAGCAATAAGAACAACTCTATTTTAGACATTCTTGACTAAAGGAGGATACATGATAATAGATAAATGGTATATTTAGTGACATGGGAAACTACAATCAAATACTACTCTCCATTAAATCATTAAAAAAATACCCAACTCTAGAAACAATCCAAAAAATACTCAACTCCAAAAATAATCCACAAAATACCCAACTCCAAAAACAATCCTATCCTCTTGAACAAATAGAGTACCTATTGACCTGCATGAAATTAATGTTGCCTTTAAAATGGATATGTGGGTATGTGCATAGTATCAATTCCAATAAATATTATTCCACCAGTTTCATATTCCAAAATTGAGAACATGTCATTAAATCTAATGGAGATTGAGTTATGGTTACAATTTTTTAAGATTAGATAAAAACTAATAGCCAAAACCTAGGAATCAATGAATATAGATTACACTATAATAAAGTTACAAATGTTAATAATAAGGATAACAACATAATTTCAAATCAAAATTTCATAACCTATAATGATCATATCCTATAAAAATGCATATAAAATAAAGCAAGAAAAGAGAAGAGAGCACATACCTAAAATTGCATATATGATGGAAATCCTTCTAGGGAACCACCACCAACCTATGATTTTCTAAGAAATCTAGACTGGCTCAAATATTGATTGTGATATGAATTTATCCCTTGCATAGCTATCGATTGTGAACCGTAGATGCCAAACACACTTGTATCAACACCCCCAACAAGACCTTCATGTTGAGAGCCATAACCCCCCAAACTTGGATACATTTCATATGAGCCAATTGAGCCCAAATAATCTTGCACAAAAGGAAAAAAGGTTTGTGATGGATTCAATGAAGAATCCAAAGAAGGATTCATAGAGGCTATAATTGATGGATTTATGTTCATGTTTAGACCAATATATTTTAGATTTTAACTTACAAAAATTTCATTAAAGACCAAGCTAAACCCAGGTGCCAATCCTTGATTAAATGGTAATACACGGTACATAGTGTAGTAGTAAATTTTATCACAATCGATTAAATCACACATAAATATGGAATTTGAAAACCCAAAATGTCCAACTACTTAAGTAAGATCTAGATCTATTATAATCAAATACAATTAGATGAATGAACAATTCAAACCAACATTCTAATCCTAAAGCTAATTTATCCAAACCAAGATTAAATGTATAAAAATAATAAGATTGGATTGATATTACCTTAGACTCAAAATTTTAACATTATGTTTCTTGATCATGGATTATGGATGCAATGCATGCTTGTGATTGCTAGTTGATCATATAGACATGAAGGCTTTATGGATTTCTCTATTGGTTTCCATGGATGATTGGTCTTGTTTATATAGAATATGGAGGGAAGAATCAATTTTTAGAATTCAAAGTTGGCTTATGGATATCTAGGGTGGAGGTTTATGCATGGAATTTTTAATTCCTTGAAAGCCTCTAAAATAGAGGCTTCTAGATGGGGAAGGCCAAGTTAGAAAGGATTTAGAGGAGTCTAGAATTAGAGGTTTCTAAAATCCTATTAGGGACTAATTAGGATTAGGTAGAGGATTAGATAGGGATTGAGTGAGTGATTAGGGACTAGGGGTGTAGGAGAGCCTAGGAGTAGGCTAGTATAGGTGGCTAGGTGGGCCATGGCAATTTAAAATTTCCAAATAATAGATAAGTGGGATTAGAATGGGATAATGGAGATTTAGGATATTTAATGAAGAAGTGGGATAGGAATATGGTTAGTATATGAATAATTATAAAATGGGACATTAGATAAATGATTAGAAAGGAGGTCTTATTATGATGCGATTAAAGGGGATAAATTCAATAAATGAAATTATTATCGACTAGTAATATTAGTGATAATAAATGAAGCGAGAGAATTTAGATGCATATATTTTGTCCCACTTTGAAATGGAATTTCAAGTGGATGAAATGGAAGGAGTAATGGTCTTTCAAAGATAAACCATGTCATAGATGAATGTTAGTAGATGATGTTAGCAGATATGATGCCCCCTCAAGGTGACATGTGGGGAAGAATGAGATAGATGGCCACTAAAAAAAAGAAACAATGGGTGGGATGAGAGGTATATAAAAGGGGATGGGATTCCAAATGTGAGATAGAAGATGAATTCAACTGTGAGTAATGAGATATAGATTGATGATGCCCTTGTCAAAGACACATGCACAGGGAGTAGAGATGACTTTATCATGGTTATCGACAAATCCTAAGGGGGAATCAACTATAACATGATGATGATAATATTAAAAGGTCATAAGATTCATACATATCCTAAACAAGGACATATTCAAGAGAGAACTTGTTGGCCAAGATAAGACAAGGATTTGATAAGATTGATAATGGGTGTAGCTCAAGGTTGTAGTCAAATGATATGATGAAAGAGATGAAAAATAAGAATGATATGATTAGGTGATGAAAATAAAAAGGAGAAGAATTAGGTGGCCTTGCCTTGAATCAGTTAACCACAATATGATTAGTAGCGATGATGCCCCTAGCAAGGACGCATGTAAGGAAGTGCTAAATTAAAAATTGATCAATCAGTGATGATGAATGACTAATGGAGGAAAATATGAGTGTTGGTGATTTTTTGGGCCTAATCGACAAATGTGGGTGATTTAAAAAAAAGATTAAGAAGATGATTATGAGGATGATGATTGATTAATATATTGATTGATGAATTATTGATATTATATCTCAAGGATTTGACTAATGCAATATTGGGGGATGATGATAGATAAGAAAGATGCAATGATGGATGATGAGGAAAGAGATGAGAGTGGTCAAGATATCTTTAGGCACTAAAAAGTGGCCAAGTGCTGCCTACATAGTCTAAAAATACCTTAGGCCAATATAGTTCTAACTAGAGGATAAAAGATAGTTGGTTGATTAGAAGTTTATGATGATGATGATGATGATGATGATGATCAATGATTAGAGAATGATGTTAAAGATTAGAGGATGTGACTTAGATGATGAGATGAGGATTATTAGATATTTAGTTAATGATGAGAGTGTAAGTGATCAAGACATCATAGTCATCATAAGGCTCATCATAGTCTAAGTAATCCAATAAATACATAAATTGGTAGTATGCTCCATGATATAAGTATGACCAAGAGGACATGGTGCCAAAGTGTATGGGAAAATAGTGAACTCTATATCATTGAGGGCACCTAAAATAATTATTATAACTTTGGGGACCTCATAACATCCTCATCCATTGACAAATAGATAAAATGAGTCATGATGTAACACAGACTCAAAAAAT
This sequence comes from Torreya grandis, assembly GCA_037957365.1. Classification (NCBI taxonomy): domain Eukaryota; kingdom Viridiplantae; phylum Streptophyta; class Pinopsida; order Cupressales; family Taxaceae; genus Torreya; species Torreya grandis. Next base: position 648,304 of record JARHVA010002340.1, read on the forward strand.
ATAGACAATCAAATACTTACATGATAAAATACATTCAAATAAGCCAAACAATAGACAATTAAAACCCACAAGTATCTACTTGCAATGGCACAATGTCTTGTCTAATGATGGGATGAGTAATTAGATGATGGGTTAGACTAGGTTGGTTATGATAATGATGATGTGATTGTGTAATTAGGATAGATGTGGATAGGCTAATGAGTGGATTTGGGTGAGCATCAAGATAAGGATTTAGAGGTTTGGATGCGATACATAAGACTAATCAAGGGAAAGTGAGACTAGGTCAATGCTAGCTAGATATAGACTAGATTTTCCCCTTATTTAGGAGAGGATAATGGATGACATGATGGTGAAATATGAAAGGCATGGAGATGGATGCAACTAGGGGAAATTCATAAGACAAGACATCATGGACTATTTTTGGCTTTTGCAAATTTTATGATTTTTAAAAATTTTGGAATATTTAAATATTTAGGGATTTTTGGGATATGTATGTACACTATACAAAGGGGGTTACTAGTAAGGGGAATACCAAGATTGGCAACTAGGACAAGGATGGATGTAATTGTGGATGGAATGAAAAAAGGATGAAGGTGATGTGGAAAAGTGGGTGAGGACCAAGGAGCAATGGACTAGGGATTGTCAATGACCACATCATGAAGGAACCAAATGTTTAGTTTTCTTATTGTCTATTGGAAGATATGTCGAGATGATTCTAGATAATTTATCAAGATATCTTACACTTCCATATGAAGGTCAAGACTACAAGAAATGAGGGACATAATAAGATGCAAGATATGATGAAAGATAATAGACAGAGGGATAGGATACAAATGGTATTATGTGGATTGAATGGATTTCCCCCTAAGGGTTGAGGTACAATGTGGATAATAGACTATTTTACCATGACACCAAGGACTATTTTCATCATGGTACTTGCCAAGGTGTTATAAAACTAGTTTTCACCATTGTACGGATGTTTTTTATTTCACCTTTTTGACTTTTTTTTTTTACTTTTTAAATGTCATCTCAATTTATTAGATATGGGTACAAGATGCAAGATGTAGACATTGTTGTGATCTTCAACCGACACCTATTTTGGAGATGTGTGATATTAGGATCATTTTGTTGCCATTGGATGTATTAATGTTTTCATGACCTTCAGTGAGTCTTTATTTAACATCCTTCAAACATTTTAACCAAGTGTATTTGTAACCCCTATGAGGGACAATGCTACCCAAGGATTTGAGATATGGTGTGGATGGGAGGATGTTTTGATTATGATGATGAGATTGAGGGATATGATCATGATGGATGATATGATGATATGGGGAAAAGAAATGGGGTTTAACAGTTGCATACACCATTAGATATGGTGGAGGGTATTCTTTATATTGTTGTTATAAGATTAAGGGATCTAAGACCTTTTGATTTGTTGATTCTTTGATCCAAACATTAAGAGGATGATCAAACATACGATTATTATTTTTGACATTCTATTGATTTTTTAATTGGGTTTGACTTTGACTATCTCCTGGTGCCTAATTCTAGGATTCATCAGAGTAAATTAATTTTTGACTTGATATATGATGACTATTTTGACTTCAAAATTCCCTTAGTGCTTGATTTTGGGCTTCACTAAGAGAAGACATTTTTTATTAGGCTGATGATTTGACTTTTATTAACTTTAACTTATGGGATAAAATATGATTTGATCATGATTTATGACTTTTGTAATATGGTCTTAAACCTTTGTATTTGTGGTACTTAATGTTGAATTCAAAGGGGAATCTAATGATGTATGTCCCTATTCATGCCCTACATGGAGTGGGATATAGGGCTAAGGTAGGTAAGGTGGATAATTAATGGTGCATGATGGATTAAGGGTATAATGAGTAACATAGTACTTATAAATGTCACTAAGATCTCTAGCCTCAATGCCAGAGGAAGTTTCCTCAAGAATCTCTAAAGAATCACTAAGACTTTCTATAAGACATGTGTCTGAGGTAAGATCAAATACCTTTTAACTATCTTTGATAGATAAATCTTTTAAGAATTATGTGATAATTTCATCATCATGATTAGGATCACAAGATGTGCCTGGGGACTAATTATTATCAAAATTATGGGTATCATTAAAAGGGCAAACATTGTTATCATCTACCATGACATCTATGAGGGATGATGTTTCTGATGAGGAATCTAATTCAGATGTTGGTGTTGAACATGATCCTGATGTAGATAAAACTTATATTGGCTCCAATACTGACTTTGGTTTACATAAAGTTATGCTACTAGTAGAAGAGTGATTATCTGTAAGTGACCCCTCAACATGGGGGGGTGATGGAGGAGGAATGGATTGAACAAAGATAGGCCCATGAAAAGTCTCATTAGATATGGGAATATTTGGTACATGGGAGATAGTCTCATTTTTTATGGATGATTTGTCAAAGATGAAGGGATCATAGAAAATGGATGTGGCATCTTGATTTTGGCTTGGAAGGGGAGGGCTTACTCATGATTGGGAGTGAAATATTGGCATCCCTCTTCTTATGCACCCAAGGATACAAACTCATTTGTTTCATCCTTGATTTCTATGTCACCATGGTTGATGAGGGATTGAAAATAACCTTGAAAATTTTGACATCAATTAATGGTATGCCCCCAAATTTGGTGATATGCACAATATTGATTAGCTTTATACCCAGATGGTTTAGTCTTGGTGGGATCACGATGTCATATGGGTGGATAGACCACCATGTTAGTGATGACTAATTATTGGAAAATGGTTTCCAAGGACATAAGAAGGGGAGTATAAGGACCCACTTCACTTTATGACTTATATGTGGAACATTGGAATTTAGATCAAATGGTTTCTGACATGACTGGGTGGGTGGAATACTAGTAGATGAGATGGCCATGATAGGATTCCCTTTGCTAGTGTAAGAAGGGGTAGATGATTGGCTATGACTATTGGATGGAGGAGTTGGTTGTGGATGGGTACGCACTAGGGATAAGGTGAATTAAATGGGGTCAAGACCTTTGGGAAGTTGGAAACCCATCTCAAGGAGCCACAAGAGGACTATCCTTGGGTTTTCATCAAACAAGGAAATTTATGAATTGGAAAGGCCATGACTAAGATGAGGACAAGTGGATGGTGGAATAGAATGGGATGGGGATGAGGATTGATGAGGGACTTACTTAGGAGATGACCTTAGGCTTATGGCATCAGAATCATTAAGAAGGTGGGCACCCATCTCTAATAGTTGTAAGAGGAATTTGTCTTTATTAGCTATGATATATTAATTGATTAGGGTGACCGTATTAATGAATGTGGAGATTGATCCTAATAAGCTAGGGGTTGGGTATGGGGAAGGATGTGGTATGTTGTTTTTCATTGAATGGGAGCAAGTTTAGAAGGTAGGTGAGCACCCATTTTTAGTGCTCATAAAAGGACTTCATTTCTATTGGCCAAGATGTATTGGTCTACAAGAATTGGGTCCAAATACATGAGGATAGATGATAAAATATGGATGATAAAGGGGTCGATGTAGAGGTAGACTAAGGATTAGAGATTATTTATCTTGAAAAAAATAGGTCTAAATGATCAAGCTATTATGACAGGTGATGATGAGGATAAGATGGAGATGAAATGTGATTGAGATGATTGATGGCTAGGGTCAAATTTTAGACTAATGGTACAATGAGTGTTAGTGATATATCAAAAATGACTAGTTTTTAAGATTAAAAAAAGGATTAGGGATTTGATGGGTACCTAGATTCAAACTAGTAAGATGATGGTTGGATGGGTGCTAGTTATGAATAGGCAAGATGAATGGATGATAGAGACTAGATTGATGATGATTAGATTACTAGATTGAAAATGGAAAAGTGATAAGATGTTAGAAGGATACCAACTAGGTATAAGATCTAGCCAAATGATGATTGATGGTGGATTAGAATGATATGGATGGGTAACAAGAGGACTACCTCAAACCTTGGACTAATTTGTTCAAGATGGGATGTATATGATTATGTGATGAAGGTGATAGGATAATGGGATTCAAAAAAAGGACAAGAATATATAGGTGATGATGGAATGATAATGGGTAATGTAAATGAGATGGGGATGGATTGGATACATGTGTGACCTAAAGATCTGACTAGCATAATATAGGATGAGGTGAGACTATATGGGGGATGAGGTGACTAGGAGAAGGAAAGGTCAAGATAAATGATTGATTATGGATAAAGTGGACTTGGGGCAAGATTTGGATGATGATATGTAAGTGATAGGGTATGATCAATGATGGGATAAGACAATGAAAAGGATATATAAAGACAATATGTACAAGAAGATGATGAGATAAGGATGTATAAAATGATATAATAGTGAGGCAAGGATATATAAAATGATATGTGAAAAAAACCTAGATAGACATGTATAGGTTTGGGTAAAAGGCTGACTTGGTTCATAAACAACATTGGTCTAGTACAACAAACACCCAAAAAAGTAGACCACAATTCTAAAATTAGTAAACTGATGGGTGTGTAACTTAATGACCACATAATATAATGGCTTCATGGGTGAGGTTGTATACTAGTGACACATTATGATATCAACCAAACCCTCTCAACCCCATCTACACATGATAGTTTCTTAGGATTTGATCCTGACTCTAGTAGCAAGTTGCCTGTTATGGCTGCAAAGTCTTAGGCTAGGTTAAATAGGCTCTCTAGGGGCATCCTTGATATTCACGAAGGTAAAAAGGGACCCAAATCCATAGAGGATGTTGTCTAAACACTTTATGCATTGGAGTAAAAATTCCCCTCACTCTATGAAACCTTTTATGGAGAATTTTGCTTTAGTGCCTAATAATAAATCACCTAATATTTATACTATGTTGGAACATGGAGTTTGGTGTAGTGTGTGGTCATGAAATCCACATCACTAACCTATAAAATAAAAAAATGAGGAGGTTTTATTGGTGGCTTTTAATCCTTTAGGAATCACCGCAAGGACATAAGGAGGAGATAATACACCATTATAGACCTTGGGTGACAAAAAAGAAGACAAAAAGGATTAATTAACTAATTAAGATTAAGTATGAGATATTTACAAGATGTAAGAATATACAAGACAAAATTATTTATATGATTTTAAATGATTAAAGATGTATATACAATATGAAATAAAAATGATAAAAATGATTCAAAAATGATTTTCAAAAGGCCAAAAAGGGTCTTTGATAAGAATCCTACAAGAAAATGATTATTATTTTTTATTGGAACTTTTAAAGGGGCAACCTGCTAGACAATAATTAGTAGTTTTTTTATTAACTATATTGAGGGATACCCTGTAAGTCAAGATGTTAGATAAGATAGGACCTATATACGAATATATTAGAAAGTTAAAATTCACCCCTAAAATAAATAAAAGTTTAGTCTAATAGGCCTTAATAAAAACCACTAAAAAAATCATGAATTGGTTCTATAATTTATTTGGGTGAGTAGGCCATGACATGGGGGTCTGGGGGCGCCATCCCCCAATGGGGTCAAGGAGCAGCATCCCTTGCAGGGTCCAGGGGCAATGCCTCAGGTGACCTCCCTATTATGGTATAAGGAAAGGTTGAGGGGTATATTATCAATGACAAAGCTAATTTGGGCCTTTCAGGAGGCTCAAAATGAATTAAAATCACCAAAAATGACTCCAAAAAATGCACTCAAAAAAGACAATTTTGAAGGCAAAAATCAGTGCAAAATCACAACTTCAGACTACAATAATATAACTACCAGTGCAATATCACAACTCATAAGTTATGATTTACAAAAAATAGTTAATCATGATGGTTAGGTTTCAAAACTATGAGTATTAGTGCAATATCATGACTCATAGGGTGACATCACGATTACTAGACTAGTGATAATATGATAAAGTATAAAAATTTAAATTTTTGATTATTGATCGAGACATATATTTAGATGATTAAGATAGGTTAATCTATATGTTTTAAAATTCCTATTCATGTATGATTGTGGAAAATATAAAAACTTATAAGGATTTATCAAAATTTTATATAAAGACAAGATTTTTATAAAAATGGACAAAATCATGGACAATTACCAAACAAAAAGGGGATTTTTAGTTCAAATTTTATCCTAAGTCTACCTTATGAATCTAAAGATATTAACCAACAAAAAATTCATCTTAAAATGACTAAATTATAATATCGCCACCAGGGATGTAATGTCACTATTCTCAAGTCAATATTATGACTACGTGATTTGTGCTTTTGCAAAAAATGGAAAAAAGGTTATGAATGGGATGTTTAGCTTGCATATGACCTCCCTTTAATGTTTCCTATAGACAACCAATCACAATATAAGGTTGTATATATATAGAAACCCCTTTTCAAAATTTAGTTAACAAAATATATATGTGCTAAGATCTAAAACCACTTAAATAGGATGTTAAAAGGATTTATATGGTGTCTTATGTGATTATTGGTACCTGCAAGGCAAAAAATGATAAGATGAGACCTCTAAGCTAGAGATATGTTAGGGATCAACCAACAAGGTTGATTACTAATATGCAAGCAACTAAATGTGGAATTAAATAAGAATGATAAGTAACTAGAATCAGAAATAGCAAAGAACAAGAGATACAAAAAACCACCCTGAAAACTTGTATTAAACTCTTTACAGAAGGAATACAATTGAAGAAACTTCTTTTCTTCCACACCTCTCTTAGATGTACAAATCTCTTTCCAGATCTCTTTCCCTCAAGAGTTCTCTCTCTCAATTACAATCAACTCCAACACCCTGGATTGATTCACATATACATGTATTATACAGTACTATCCCAATTCTTAATAAGCTATGAAGATCTAATCCTATATAAAATATTAGGAAACATGAGCATGCATTTACAACCATTAGATGTACCTCCTAATCAAGGGCTCAAATTAGTCTTACTAAAGATAGAGATGTGGACTTAGGACTAACATTTAATCCTATCATGCAAACATTTTGTTCTATCCACGAAAATAGCATTCTAGACGCACAGGTGACTGACATCGATTGCTCTTGATCGATGCTGGTGACTGTACCAATACCTATACAACAACATCTTCTAGTTCCTCCATCTTCAAACTCAATCATGAAGACCAACAAAAGTTGAATGAAGATTCAACTTCTCCTTTGTTACTGGCTTGGTTAACATATCAACAGGGTTCTTATCCATATGGATCTTCTCCAGCTTCAACTCACCATCCTCCAGTACCTGTCTAATGAAGTGGTACCTCAACTGTATATGCTTGGTTCTTGAATGCAAGGCTGAATTCTTAGTCAAATGAATTGCACTCTGACTATCACTGTATAATCTAAAACTCTCTTGCTCCTTTCCTAGCTCTTCCATGAACCATGTCATCCATATCATCTCTTTGCTAGCCTCTATGACTACAATATATTCTACTTCTGTAGTTGACAAGGCAACAACCTTCTGCAACTTTGAAATCTAGCTAACCGCCGTTCCACCAACAGTGAAAACATATCCTGTGGTGCTTTTCCTACCATCCAAATCACCTGCCATATCTGAATCTACATAACCATGTAGAGAAGTGTTTGACCCACCATAGCACAAATGCCTACTGCTAGTCCCTCTCAGATATCTAAGGATCCACTAAACTGCTTTCCAGTGTTCCTTCCCTGGATTGGCCATATAATTGTTGACAACTCCCACTGCTTGGGTAATATCCAGTCTAGTACATACCATTGCATACATTAAGCTCCCTATTGTGGAAGCATATGGAACTCTACTCATGTACTCTACCTCATCATGTGAACTAGGACACTGTTCTTTACTCAATTTAAAATGTCCAACCAAAGGTGTGCTTACCGGTTTTGCATCCTGCATATTGAACCATTTCAACACCTTGTTTACATAATCCTCTTGAGACAAAATCAACCTATGATTTTTTCTGTCTCTCTTAATGCTCATGCCAAGGATTTTCTTTACTACTCCCAAATCTTTCATGGCAAATTTGTGAGCTAATTTCACCTTAAGCTCAGAGATATCCTGCATGTGTGATCCTGCAACCAACATATCATCTACATACAATAACAGAATAATATATCTACCATTATCCAATCTTTTAAAATATACACAATGGTCAAATTGACATCTACTGTAGCCATGCTTAGTCATAAACTTGTCAAATCTCAGATACCATTGTCTAGGAGCTTGCTTGAGGCCATACAAGCTTTTCTTCAATTTGCACACAAGTTTCTCCTTACCTTTGACCTCATATCCTTCCAACTGATCCATATATATTTCTTCATTCAAATCTCCATGAAGAAATGATGTCTTAACATCAAGTTGCTTAAGATGCAAATCCTTAATAGCAACTAAAGACAATACAGTCTGAATAGAAGTCATTTTAACAACAGGATAAAAAATCTCACCAAAATCAATTCCTAGTTTCTGTGCAAATCCTTTCACTACCAACCTGGCCTTATATCTCATTTGTCCATTCTCACCTTCCTTCAATCTGTAGATCCATCTATTCTTCAGTGTTTTCTTTCCCACTGGCAACTCAACCAAATCCCATGTTTGGTTCTCTTTCAAGGAATCAATCTCCTCATTCATGCCTAGCTCCCACTGATTCTTGGATTCCACCTGTATTGCTTCATCAAAACTCTTTGGTTCTCCACCATCAGTAAGCAATAAATAGAATAATGAAGGGGAATATCGAATTGGAGGTTTACTTACCCTTTCTGACCTCCTGATGGGTGTTTGAGACTCATTCACAACATGTTGTTTGCCCAAATTCTCTGACAGTGACCAACCTCGATCACCTCCAGGCCTGTTATTGGCCGACGTCAATTCCACATGACCAACCTCAGTTCCTTCCTGGCTGACATTAGTCACTGTATGACTGACATCAGTTCTTGTATTACTGACGTCAGTTCCTTCCTGACCAATGTTAGTCTCTGTGTTTTCTTGTTTGTGATTATCTTTCCCGTGAGCTCATTTTGGACCATCACCTCATCCAATTCTCCATTGCTCTGCTCAGATTGATTCAGCTTCTTGAGCTGATCACTATACATCACCTTCTCATTGAAAACAACATCACAGCTCCTAATTATTTTGTTAGTTCCTAGATTCCAAAACTTGAATCTGAAATCTCTAGAGCCATAACCAATAAATGTGCACCTCATAGACTTAGCATCTAGCTTCTTTCTATTTTCCTTATTAATGTACACAAAAGCTTCACAACCAAAAAATTTGAGAAATGAGAGATCTACCTTTTTACCTGTCCATGCCTCTTCTGGAATTCCACCATCCAAAGTTATAGAGGGTCCTCTATTAATCAGGTACACTGTAGTATCCACAGCTTTTGCCCAAAACTCTAAGGGCAAACCAGCATGCAATCTCATACACCGTGCATGCTCCAATATTGTTCTATTCATCCTTTCAACAACTCCATTTTGTTGAGGTGTCCTTGGAACTGTCCTTTGCCTATGGATTCCATGCATATAACAATACCAGTTGAACTTGTGGCTGTAGAACTCACCACCATTGTCAGATCTCAGGCACTTCAATCTCTTACCTATTTCATTCTCAATCAAAGCTTTCCAAATCTTAAAAGTGTCAAAAACATTAGATTTATTATTTATGCAATAGACCCATACCTTTCTCGTAGCATCATCAATGAAAGAGACAAAGTACTATGATCCTCTAATAGAAGCAACCTGAGCTGGTCCCCACATGTCTGCGTGAATAAGCTGCAACTTGTGCTTCTTCTTTGTTGACCCAATCTTGAGAAAACTCACTCTCTTCTGTTTCCCAAAAATATAGTGCTCACAAAAATCCAAATCTATGATTTTCAAATCTGAAAGCTTACCTTTTGACTTAAGAATGGACATTCCCTTCTCACTCATGTGGCTGAACTTGTGGTGCCACAACTTTGCATCTACATCTAAAGTAGATAATACAGAAAGAGAATTATCAGTAATACAATTACATAAATAGAGAGTACCTACTCTCTTACCTCTGGCTAACACAAGTGCACCCTTGGTAACCTTCCAAGATTCAGCTGTAAGAGTTACTGTACAACCCTCATCCCCTAACTTTCATACAAAAATCAAATTCCTCTTCAAGCTGGGAACATGCATGACGTCTCTCAACACACATGTGTTGCCATTCTGCATTTTCAGTTGCACTTTTCCTTTGCCAACAATTTTGTAAGGCTCATCATCCCCTAAATACACTATTCCAAAATCTCCATGGACATAGTCACTAGAATATTCTCTATTTGGGGTTGCATGAAAAGAGGCACTAGAATCTAACACCCAAGATTCTATATTATTATGCAAAGAGAATATAAGAGCATCTTGTGCAATACCTGCAACTTTTGCTTCTTCTTTACCTTCATGCTGATTGTCCTCTTTAGGATTTGACTAGCAATCTTTGCTTATGTGCCCTATCTTTCCACAATTCCAGCAGGCTATCCTCCTACCATTTCTAGATTTGGATCTACCTCTCATCTTTGACTTAGATCTTGATCTACTATGCTTGCTCTTCTCTTTTTGCCTTCTCCTGCTCTCAAAACTTAAAGCATTCCCTGATGTTTCCTCTGTGCTTTTCTTGTGAATTTCTTCATTCAAGATTACACTAACAACATCATCTACTTTTAAAATATTTGAAGCAGATGCAGTATTACTAACTGCCATTACCAAGCTATGCTAGCTTTCAGGCAAAGAACATAATATTAAAATAGCCTTAATTTCATCATCAAACACTATTTTGACTAAATTTAATTGATTTACTATTCCATGGAAATCATTTAGATGATTAGATACAGATCCACCTTCCTGCATTTGCAAATTAAATAACTGCTTCATAAGATATACCTTATTTGAAGCTGAGGGTTTTTCATATAAATTTGCTAAACTAGTCATTAACTCTACCATTGACTTTGCTTGTGATAAATTAGATATCACAGTAGATGCTAAACTCAATCTTATAGATCCAAGAGCCTTTCTATCAAGAACTTCCCATTCTTCATCTTCCATGTCTGTGGGTTTCATAGCAGCCCCACCTAAGGATAAGTATAGATCTTTCTGATACAGATAATCCTCTATCTGCATTCTCCATAATTGGTAATTCTTGCCATTAAACTTCTCCATTCTCAGTTTACTTTCTTCTACCATTGCTTCTCCCACTCAAACAGAAACTTCTGTGAGTAACCTGTAATCAACACACACTAAACAGATTTGAACCACCTATTAGTGAACCTGAGCTCTGATACCACTTTGTCAGGCATCTAGAACATAAATGCTCTGATACCACTTGTTGGGGATCAACCAACAAGGTTGATTACTAATATGCAAGCAACTAAATGTGGAATTAAATCAGAATGATAAGTAACTAGAATCAGAAATAGCAAAGAATAAGAGATACAAGAAACCACCCTGAAAACTTGTATTAAACTCTTTACAGAAGGAATACAATTGAAGAAACTTCTTTTCTTTCACACCTCTCTCAGATGTACAGATCTCTTTCCAGATCTCTTTCCCTCAAGAGTTCTCTCTCTCAATTACAATCAACTCCAACACCCTGGATTGATTCACATATACATGTATTATACAGGACTGTCCCAATTCTTAATAAGCTATGAAGATCTAGTCCTATATATAATATTAGGAAACATGAGCATGCATTTACAACCATTAGATGCACCTCCTAATCAAGGGCTCAAATCAGTCTTACTAAAGATAGAGATGGAGACTTAAGATTAACACTTAATCGTATCATGCAAACATTCTGTTCTGTCCATGAAAATAGCATTCTGGACGCACAGGTGACCGACATCGGGCCCTGCCTGTCTGCCTATGACCAACATCAGCCGATCCATGACTGACGCTGGCATCTTTTAGTCGACTCCTGATTGACGTCGGTCGCTCCTGACTGACGCCAGTGACTGCGTAGTTCTTGCAACTTCTGCACTCACTCATTTGGTGAAGCTTTTAGCTCCACAACTCAACAAGATCAAAGGTAAATTTGAGTAATTGTGATATAAATTTTAATACTACAACTATGTATGGAAATATCATGACTTGCAAGGCAATGCCATAAATCTTGAAGTTACAATATTGTAGCTCAGTAGTTAAACACCTACAAAACTGTGATTAAGAAGAAAATATCACTAATATCAGTGTAATACCACAATTCATGAAGTCATGATATTGTGGAGTAAAAACTTTCAAAAAAAGAGATCATTAGTGATTAAGTTGGATGGTTAATGTAAAATTGTAGTTTCTAATGACAAAATCATGACTACAATGTTGCGAGTTGTAGAGCAATGTTGTAAGTGTCAACTATGCATGGAAATTTCTTCAAAATTTATCTCCTTTTCTTATCCAATTAGACCTAAAAGTTACCAAAAACACTTCTAACAAGAAAAATGATTAAATTGGGAGTGTTAGGTCCCACCATGGTTGCCAAGATATAGTAGGAAATTTGAGCCCAATGGATTAAATCACACATAAACATGGAATTTAAAAAAACAAAATGTCCAACTACCTAAGTAAGATCTAGAGCCATTATAATCAAATGTAATTATATGAATGAACAATTCAAACCAGCATTCTAATCCTAAAGTTAATTACTCCAAACCAAGATTAAACAGATAAAGATAAGAAGATTGGATTGATATTACCTTAAACTCATAGGTTTGACATTATGTTTCTTGATCATGGATTATGGATGCAATGGATTCTTGTGATTGCTATTTGATCATATGTAAATTAATATTTTATGGATTCATCTATTAATTTCTATGGAGTATTGGTATTGTTTATATCAAATATCAGTGGTTATAATTCAAAGTTGGTTTATGGAGATCTAGGGTGGAGGATTATCCAAGGAATTTTAAATTCCTTGGAAGCCTCTAGATTAGAGGCTTTTAGATGGTGAAAGCCAAGTTAGAGAGGATTTTGAGGATTCTATAATCCTCTTAGGGACTAATTAGGATTAGGTAGGGGATTAGATAGGGATTAGGTGAGTGATTAGGGACTAGGGGTGTAGGAGAGCCTAGGAGTAGGCTAGTGTAGGTGGGCCATGGGAATTTAAAACTCCCAAATAATAAATAAGTGGGATTATGATGGGATAATGGAGATTTAGGATAATTAATGAAGTGGGATAGGACTATGGTTAGTAGATGAAGAATGATAGAAGGGGATATTAGATAAATGATTAGAAATGGGGGATTATTAAGATAAGATTAAAGGGGATAAATTAGATAAGTGAAATTAGTGTCAAATAGTAATATTAGTGATGATAAATGAATTGAGAATATTTATATGCATATACACATACCATAACATCAAACTCTTAGCATAGGTAAGTGCCAAGTCATTAGGGTCTAGAGGGCTAGTGAGGCTAGATTGGTTGTGCATTATTCTTCTACTTTTGATTCTCCATTTTTATTTTACAATGCATGGAATGTCTATAAATATTCTTGTTAGGATCCTTCATATATTTTTTTATCTCCTTCAGATATCTTATATATAAAAAGAGAAAACCCTCTAGATTTTCCTGACTATTTATTAAACCCTAACCACACTTCTTCTAAATAACCATATTTTGAAAAAAAACTAAGCAATTTATGAGTAGGCATATTGACAGGGACACTAATTACATAAATCTTGTGCCCAATGATATTTATAATAGGTTATTATGGAATGGAACCTGTGTAGGCCATCTGGGAAGTGGTCATTCAGATATCAAGCTTTTTGTTGGTCTCTTTCAAATCTCTCTATATGGCCACCATGTGCTTGAAGGTCAAAAATTTGTAGCCTTTAGATTTTATAGTGGCCTTGTCTGTGATGACTAAACATTCTTCAAGCTTGTTGTATTTGGAAAAAATGGATTTTAGGGTTTCAAAGGTGGTGTCCCAATTGAGGCCATATATGAAGACTTTTCTATGGGCACGGTCTTTGTCGATGAGTTTTCATATGTCAAAAAAAATATTTGTGTCTTTGGTGATGACATATATTTTTTTGAAACTTCGTCTTCTTCTCCCTTAATGTTATTTTCATCATTGGTGTGTCAATTTGCAATTTATTCTTCTGCATCATCATTGTGTTTAATTTTCACATGTTGAGGCTCCAGTTCTAGAATGACCTCTACCACCACTACCTGTATGACCTTTCTCTTTTTTCCCATGGTCGTGCTCTATTTTTATAATTTGTTATTAATTAAAACCTAAAATAACCTTAAAAACCTAACAATTTTTGAAAAACATAGAAGGCTAAGGACACTATAAAACAACTCAATTTTTTATGAGGAGCTCAATTATCTCAAGTTTAATTTAAAAATGTTAAACTTGATTATTTTACAAATGATCAAATATGTCTCAAGTATGGATTTGTAAGGGAAAATTTTTATCTCTCATCGATGCAAAATTTATAGAGTTTTTATTTTCATTAGAGATGCATCTCTATTTCACCCCAAGTCAGTTCTCTTCATTAGAGTTGTGTTTTGCCCCCCACTCCTACACTCTTTTAAAGGGTACATTTTTCTTTGTTTTATTTTAATGATAAAATGGAGATTATAATATTAATATAAATATATATCAATATTTACAAGATTATTAAAAAAAGGTAAATATAAAGAGAAAATAACAATGACACTCTAGGTTCAACCTAGGAAACACAAATGAGGCAAAAAATTAAGAAATAAAACCAAACTAGGCCACACCTAAAAAAAGCATTAAAACATCAAAAAAAGAGACACTTAAGCAGCAATAGCAAAGAGACTAGTCGAGGAGGGGTCATGATCATGATGATCACCTCATACAGATCCTAGAATAATTTCCCTTCAAAAATTGGGTCCCATCTAAAATCAAATGTGTGTTGGTCACTATCTTCTTATACCCTGGTATCTTACACAGTGTGATAGGGAGAGATAGCCAAATCAAGCTTATAGAAGCCTTTATCTGACAGCGGTTGCTTGTCACCTTATGAGATCACAAGTAGGTGGTACCATATACGCTAGTCCTTAAGAGGTGAAGAGCCCCAATCCTAAGACTACAAAGGACAAGGATGTGAATAACCCTAACCTCCATGCTAGGCCAGGGGAGGAGAGACACATCACAATGGAGAACTAGTAGCATGATTGTGATAATGTTGATGAGACCCACTTTAATGAAGACCACCCTGAGTATGGCCACTACCTCCTCTCAAAGATGATTTCCTTGATAGGGAGGGTGGTACATGGGTAATAGTGTAGAGGGCATCAACCTAGTGATCAAGTAATTGTTGCAATTAATTCAACTCCATAGCTAATTTATTGGTTTGCACTTTAATTTGTAGAACATTAGAAATAACCATAGCCTTATTATAAACAAAAAAATTAACAACATAAATATTAGAGAATAAAGCTAAATTCCTTTCTTTCCATATCCAAAACAAAATTTCCACTTTGAAAACATGCTAGACTTAGCTAAATTGAGGGGGCATTTATGGTTTGTCACCTAAAAGTGTGTGAAACCAATTGAAGGAGACTAGGCAAAAGGGCCTAAAAAATCATGTTCCAAACCCATGTGTTTTGGGATTGGGGAAAAATTAGAAAATGTGTATGAGAGTCTTCAGGTGCCTGCAAAAAGGATAGTGGGGATGCATGACTCCTAATTGAATTAGCCTTCTACTTATAGGAATCCCTTGATGAAGCAAACACTAGGGAAAGTGAGTCAGTTTTGGCTCAATACACATAACCCACATAGTCTAAAAAACATCTCCCCCAAACTATGGGAGGATTAAATATTCCATCATCCATTAAGTTTTTCCACCATAGGTAGATGTAGTGATAACCATTCATAACCTTTCCAAGAAATGTAATTCTTGAAAGGGGTGTCGACAACTATTTCTAGTCTTTCCACCAAGGGTAAGAAAAATTAAGAAAGATTTTGTAAAGTAGTTCTACTATAATGGCTTCCATAATCTCTTCATAAAATTCTATGTTTACAGCTAAGAGATTATACTTTGAATTCATCCCATGGAAACTAAAAGTGAGTGTTTTTTTCAAAACAAATCTTGCGCTGTCTGAATTCCCCTTCAGAGAAATTTAAGGGAGTGGATCCAAGGTACCTCTACAATAGGAATTGTATGATAATTAATGATAGGGGACCACCATAGGGAAAGTTGATTGATAAAAATACCATCTCTAAACCCAAAGTTGTTCCATAAAAGCCAAGGTTTGACTCTTTCCAAAGATTTTTGGATACTTTTTATCACAAAGGATCCCACAAATTTCACAAGGATAACAAGAGTAATGATGTTAGAAAAACCAATACCTTTCCATATTGCATGCCCTTAAGGGGAGCCTTGAGAAACATAATTATAGATGATTACCTTCCATTCTTTATTTCCTTTAATGACATAAAATATCCATTTGAAATAGAGCACCAAACCTAGGCAAGATACATCTATCAATCCCATACCACTTGCCTCCCATGTAAGGGAGAAATATTCCCAGGCCACCCTATGAAAACTTTTGCTAGTGGAAGGGTTAGCCCAAATGAAGTCTTTGAGCATTTTTTATAGTTTTTGGATTGACTACTTAGAAGGCACCCAACATGATGAATAATAGACATGGGTGGCCACAAGTACTTTAGAACAAATTTGGAATTTTATAGTCATTGATAATGGTTTGGTGATCTAATAAAATAACTTATTTTCCACCCAATCCACCATGTATCACAAAAAGCATAAAATATTATTACAAAAAAGTAGGACCAAATATTAGAGCTTAGAACATAGCCAAGATGAATGGCCATTCTATACAGTCATATTTTTTTGAAGTAACTTTTAATAAACATTGTATTCTGATTGGAGTGATGGGCCCATTCTATGCCTTCTCACATGAAAACAACATTACCCAAGATATATCTACCTTGAATAAACCATGTTTGCTTAGGTTGAATAATTAAAAATAGAAGGTGGTAAGCCCATAGATATAATGCTTTAGTGATAATCTTGTAGGATACATCAAACATAGTGATAGGTTTCTAATTGCAAATTAATTTAGGGTTGTTAAATTTCAAGATGAACTTGATGTGATGTTTGTTGATACTTTGGCCCAGGGACTATCTATGGAAGGATTAAAGATAGACTTAATAGAGATAAGGTCCAATAATATCCCACATTATTTTTTAAAATTCACACAAAAATCCATCACACCTAAGAGCTTTTTTATTGCCCATATGCATAATTGCCTCATATAAATGCTCAACCAAGAATTGTTTATCATAGGTAACCCTTTGGGAAGGAGTGGTTTTTCTCAAAACAACCAATAGGCATTGGTCAAGGGCTCATTATCACTCTAGGTAAGATGTTTGGGCTATGAAACCATATTGGTAATGTTTAATAAAGGCTTTGAACATATTAGGCATTTTAGTGATGCATCAACCATCCTCTTGGATGGATTGGATTTGCTAGGAGGGAGTTTTGGCTTTGAAATTTTCAAAAAATCTTTGGAAAATCTATCCTTCACTTTGATCTAGTATAAATGTGCTCAAATTTGATTTCCTCAAGTATTTTACATGTTTATGATTTGGACCTTCTATCTTAATCTAACCACCTGCAATTACAAAAGCTCACTAAAGGGGTTTTTATTGAGCTCTGCCACCACATGGTTCAACTTTGAGGAGGTGGCTAAGTAAGAACATCAACGTATCTTGGCTAGCTGATGATCATAGATTTAAATAAATATAGATATTTGATTTAGTGCATCCACCCACCATTGAATCCAACTTGGCTACTGAGTAGGCTAGGGGACCAAGTTCTAAACCCACTTAATGTGGGCCATGGTGGTATCATGGCCCTAGTAGGGCATATTTGGAAAAACTATGTTTTTCAAATGTTCATATTTTTCAACTACCAAATAGAGTAGAAGAAGATAGGTTAATGGTTGGAAAGGACAAATTTTGGCATGGATTCTATAGATAGAGAAAATTTATTATCAAAAGAGAAGTTTGATTGAGTGGAGAGCATGGCCCAATCAATCCATTTAAGCATGTGATATCAAACACTTAAAAGGTTGGTCCATGTATACTAAACTTTAGACATGGAATGATGATAGGTGTTGGGGTCATAAAACATAAATTTATTTTTCATGAAAATCCATGCCTCTCTTTCGTTGGTGGACCATCTCATTAGTAGAAGGTCAATCTTGTCAATAGGTCATTAGATCATATTGAAGTCATCATATATTGACCAATGGGCATTAGGAAATTAATTGTGAAGCCATCCCTACAAATTCATCCATTCATGCACATCATTTGAGGCATAAACATTAATGATGCCAAAATAATGGTTTTTAGTATTGAAAAGGGCCTAAATGATAGGATGTGTAGGGTCACACCCAAAATCCACAAAATGTGGCTACCATTTTATTGAAATAAATGTCATAAGGCCACCATGATCCAAAGTCATGATTTATTATAAACATTAAACAATTAGGGCATATTACTTTGCTAACAATACAGAGAAGGAACCTTGCTACCTTAATTTTCTACAAACATAAAACGTCTATATCTGCAAACTTTTCTCTAAAATCTCTCACCAAATGCTTACGAGCTAAAAAGACGCTAAAAATTTCATGAATAACAAATCTTATATTAAGGGTATTGAGAGACATCTTCATATTCAATCCCTTTTAGGGCTTCATATATGTTTTTCAAGAATTTTTCATTGTTAGAGAGTAAGAATCCCTAACCCTGAGCAACTTGGTTAGCCACCAATTTGACAACAAACTTTTCCTCTTCTATATATTTCCAAAAAGAGAGACTATGAGAATGAGTTGGGGAACCTGGGAGGCACTATGTGAGAATTTTCTTGTGCCTAAATGGGATACAAGATGTGGTAGAAGAGTAAAATTATCAAGAGAAAATTATGAAAAAACTTGAGAACAGATCAAAACATTTACAACCATGGGCATGGTGTAAAAATAGGGTTATGGTAATTCCACCTCAAAATGTAAATGTTCCTTAGTAGTTTGAGTTCTATTAAGCAACTCCTTAGTAAGTTGAGTCATAGGCAAATGCATTTGAGGTGTAGAAATAGAAGATGGTTTATTATTGCTCGCTAGATTTTGATGAGTGGGCCCTTTGTTATGGTTATTTTCTCATCCCTTGACAATTTTCCACCCATCCACCTGACTACCCTTGGAAATATCAGAGGTGGGTTTGGGAGTTGGCCTATTGCAATTTAAATACAATAGACAACCCTTGACCTTGTGATATGTGGATTAACAATGGAAACATCTGTTGGACGAGTTAATATAAAGGACTCATTAGGAGTGTCGAGACTCACCAACTTGAATCTCCACAAACTCTTAGATCCCTTGATAAATCTATTTTAATATAGACTCATTTTTGGGGTGGGTAGAATATAATCCTATAGGATCATGGTAGAGCATACAACAAATGAAATCTTAATTTTGTTAATTTAATGCTAACAAATAAGAGGCAATATATGAAATTACACCTAGATGGGGACCTTTAGTTTAACATTATCTAGTATAACAAAGTCTTGGGTCTAGGGAAAAAACACTAATAAGGAGATATGGATGTACCAGGTGGTAAGTTTGTTCAACATCAAACCCACATTGATATGGTCTACAAAATGTAGTAGGAAAAAACCCTTTGTCATGTTTTGGAAACTTTCTAACCTAATGCCATGAGTTGTCCATGAAGATTGAAATCAAGTCTTAAGCATGCTTTCAGAGGGTACATGACCCAAAAAATAGTCTATTAGGCAAATTTGTTCCAACCATTGATAGGTATAATTAAACTCAGACATAGGAAAAACATCAGGTTGAGAAGCATTACCTTATGGTACACTTTGAGGATAAATTTCCTCAATCACTTAATAGGTGATGCCATGGTTGAAGCTCCTCCTTCATCCATCACAACTTCAACAATAGGATGTGAAGGTAGGGAGGTCATTATATAGCCTAAGTTCACCCTAAGGTGAAGATCATACATGCTAATAAATGTTATTATCTCATAAGTGCCAATAAGGACCATACTGTGATTAAGAAGATGGTAAGAAATGGCAACGATGATGGGCATAGCCAAAACCCTAGTAGAGCATTTTTCTCCCCACTACCACTAAATATCCAAAAGCGTGCTTTTTAATTAATAAAAAATGAAATAAGGAATGTTATTAGTATAAGTAGCACATGTAGTATTGTAATTTTTCTGGAGTATTAATTTCTATTTAAAAATGAGCCTTTAATAAAAATAAAGTATTTTATTATGTTTTTAAGTTTTGACATTAAATTTGATATATATATCACAAAAAATACAAAATAAATAAATTTATTATTTTTGTATTGGCTGGACTTAAGGGATTTGAAATTTTTTTGATAAAATTCAAAATTCATGGACCCTAAAATTGTTAATTTTTATACAATATTATAAAAAATATATGGACATTAGAAAAAGTGGTGTTGATATATTTATAATAGTGACTAGCATCAAAAAATTAGACTCTGCGTTTGAGGTAGGGGAGAGTGTGTCCTTCCATGCCATGTGATTATTCAAGTCATAGTTATAAATAAAATTATAATAATAAAAAACTCTACAAACATACTCTTTTCATTATTTATTTATGCAACCTCTATAAGTAAACATTAAAATAAATCAGTACGCACATTTTTACTTTCTAAGCCAACCCATTTTTATCAGTATCTTTAAATTCTTGTGTTTTGTTATAGAGATATGTCATATAATAAATAATTGAGTGGACACATTCCAAACACTGTAGGAAATTTGATCAGTCTCAAGAGCTTGTAAGTATGGATTTTAATAGGTATAATTTAATTATTATTAATTTATTCTCAAAATTAGTATATAATAACACATTGGTTCTTTAGGGTCTTTGTAGGTTGTAGCTTTAGAGAGCATATTCCACATGAAGTGAGAAACCTATACACGAACTTATTTTTCAATAAGAATTTCATCCAATTTTAGATGAAAGGGGGATAGTTACATCAAGCTAGTACTTAGATTTGCATCTTCTAGAGGAACCATTGCAGATTAATAGAAACACAAATTATAATATTAATTCAAATTACTATAATAAAGTTAACATGCAACAATAATGGGATGTTGGGGATTCAATTTTTTTACCTTGAAGATATTTTGATGATACTCCATTGTTACTTATAACTAAACAAATACAATTTTGACATGGGGTTTTGAAAAAATCAAAAACAATGAAATAGCCTTAGTGGTTGGGTAAAAAATAAGCCAAATAAGATTGTTTCTTATACATAAAATAAATCATGGAAAAGTATATGGAGATCATTTACACTAAATTAGGTTTGGTCAAGTAAGACCTAATTTGATTAATAGAAAGATACTTAATTTTATTATCATATAATCATATATCTTGCAGAGAGCCCATCAGATCTATTTAAATTTGACACAAGTATAAAACAAAAAAGTATTGTGTAACTCACCTAAATTTTATTAATAGAAAGATAATTTAATTATCATATGATTAGTCATGATTTTTTTATGATAGTTATTTATTCAATATTTTCTTTAAAATGCTCATAAAATTTATAGTAGAATGAGGAAATATATATATATATATATATATATATATATATATATATATATATATATATATATATATATATATATATATATATATATATATATATATAATTTTTACAATTTTGAAAATTTATTTAAAATTTTATCTTGCATCTAATATGGTATCTGAAAAAAATTGATTATATTTTATGACTAAAAAATGTAAATACTACCATCAAATTTAGCCATTATTGCAACTCTATTTGGCATAAATTATTATTGACTATGGACATACTAGATTAAGAATGATATAAGTTCATGTTCTATTTTTACCGAGGAAACATTGAACCTCAATACTATTGTATATCTTGTTGTACTATGACAATTTATTCATTGTATTTCAATAACTAAGTGCAAAGTTGTGAAGAATGTATAACATTAGTTTTAACTGTAATATCCCTTTTCTCGAATGTTGTTATGTGTTTCAACATGTCTTTTTGGTGTATGCTCATATTAAGTTATATAATGGAATGTAAATTAAATAAATTGGATATTTGTAAGAAACACATCCATTTTAATTGATTATACTTTTAAAACTTACCTTGAGTGTCACAAGTACTGCAATGGTTGTTGAATTGCGTGGATCAAAATTTAATTTCAAAACAAATAGTTTTTCCCTTTTTAGATGGTCTATACCAATTCATAAAATTTTATATAAGTAGGATAATTCAACATTAATTTTAAAAATGATTTGGAGTGATAGCATATTGGTATTATTCCTTATATCAACACAACTGTCATTCCATATCATGTTGCATCTGTCTCAATATTGAACAAAAGTTTTAGATTGGTTAGTGTTAACACTTGTTGGAAGCACAACCACTAAGAGGGGTGGATGAATCGGTGTTCAAAAAATTATTTCAATCCCACTTATCATTCATCAAACAATCAAACTAATATAGAGATATATCAATGCATAATCAACCATCCATAAGCATATGAAGCAAGATAATAACACATAAACACAAGATATTTGTGGGAAACCCTCACGGGGGATAAAACCCACTATATTACCACTTGTACTAATATATTATAAGAAATGAAACAATATTTAGTGAGGCACCAAACCCACAAGGAACACCAACCTAACTAGTCCTTTAGCAAGCTCCAATTTTCAAGGAGGATCCAACCTCCTATGTGACTTGGAACCAACCTATAAAATTCAAGGAAACTTATGAAATATCCAACCTGAAAGGAAACTCCAAATACTTCTTGACCAAGCACCAACCCAACCAAGACAAGCTTGATCACTTCAAGACACCTTATTGCTCAACTAGCAGGTGGTGTTCTCTTCTTTAGCTCTCTATCTTTTCTATCCTTTCTATCCTCTGTCATATATCAGTAACACATATATGATTAATTAATTATGGTTTCTCAATTATAAATCAACACATACAAGTCTCTTTGACCTTCTAACCCTCTCAAACAACATTCTAGGCTCACTCACTCAACATGCCTTTTCTAGGCTCATTAGGTCCACTGATCTTATCATCTAATTAAAAAATAACTAATGGATGTTTGTTAATTATTATCTACCTATTTTTTAATGTATGAATTGTCTACCTCTTCTCCTCTATTGATATATTTTATTCACTTAAATCCACATTTTTCTAATAACTCAAATAGGCCAATTAGGCCTTGCCTTTATACCACTCACTTGCTCTCACCCATCTCAATCATAAAAACATATTTTCACAGTTGTTTTACCCTTTTAATAGGTAATAATACATGTTTCACACAATAAAAAATCATCATACAATTAGGTAATTAACCTTAAGGGCCAAAATCCTATTATGCCTAAAGGAGACCTAATACAATAAGGTCTATCTTAAGCATACGTTAGCAATATAACCTCTTACACCATATTAAGTATCTATAAATGCTTGAAATATATCAAATATGCATTAAATATATCCTTTATAACATCTTCATAATACATATCACCTGTAATTCCAAATCACTCCTTGAACCATGCCATTAAGCCTACTTGTTATTAGGTCTGTATACACATAAAAAGTCTGTCTTACATAACATAAGCATACATTCAATTTTCTCAAACAACCATTTTATAAAATCACATTAATATATATTTTATGACCCAATGATCATAAACATATCCATTGGATATCACCAAATAGGTTAAACACCTCAAACACACTCTTGCAATATAACGACTCAGAACTATCAAACACTTCCAATGTGTAGTCAAGAACATTTGACTCTCCAAACTTGGACATGGATAAAACATGAATCCTAATTAATTATTATTAACCTTTTATACCTAAATAACATATTATTAAAAAATATATTCTTCAACTCTAATCAAACCAACCCAAACTCATCTCTTCAAGATGACTACATAGAACTGTGATTCTACTTCCAAACATAGTCAAGAAGAATGCTGACTTTAGCATTTGAAAGGGAAATTTCATGAATTATAGTAAACAAGAATATATAATAAAACATAAATTTTCTATAAAATATTAATATAAGGTTTTTTGTCACTCTAAGTTATTAAAACATGAAAGCCAAAATGGCTTATCTGGTTGTGTTAAGACTGTGAATGTGAAGCTTAGTAAATTGGTTTGTAAGACCAATAGTTGATATCAAATATTGGTCTTACAAACCAATTTACTAAGCTTCACATTCACAGTCTTAACACAACCAGATAAGCCATTTTGGCTTTCATGTTTTAATAACTTAGAGTGATGAAAAACCTTATATTAATATATTATAGAAAATTTATGTCCTAAAACATAATATAATATACATAGGATACATAAAATTATATTATGGAGTCTAAAAAACTTCACTTTATTATGTATACCTAAAATAGTCAAACTGTCTTGAGAACTAATCATGGTGAACATGACTTAAAACACCTATAGAATCAATTATTTGAAATTAAAATGAATTTTTATGATCCTTATACATAATTATATCACATATAATCAAAAATATAAAAAATTTAAATGTAAAATATAGAACAAATAGATCAAACTTTGAAACATGCACCTTTACTATTCAACTCACTCAGATAGCTCACCTTGAGAGCACCTTTTTTGCCTATGTATGAGAATTAAAAAAATTATAAACCAAGGTAAAATGAGTTATATGTCTTTAAAAAATACCCCAAATAACTGTATTCATTCCTAATCATTTGAAACTCATCCTTAAACACTTTCTCACTTTGACTGGTTTTCTTCACTAGTTTTCACTCTTAGCCAATTTAGTGATAGTTCAACTTGATTGAAAAAAATAGTTGAGACAAAATATTTAATTTTTCCAAATAATACCATGTAAAAAAAATGTCTCAAGCTTCAACCTCCATTGATTTTCATCTTTTGACCTGGTCAACCTTGCCTGTAACATCAAATTATTCAAAAATAAGGGTTTTTCTATAGCTTCTACTCACTACTTTGAAAAAACACTACCAATTGGAGATTATTTGAGGATTCATATACATTATAAAAACATAAAAAAATACTTGAAAATCCATTATTTTCCATTTATAATAATATTTCTCTAATTAGGTCATTAAGAGGGTTTAAAGAGGGTTTTAGACCACTTTCCATTCTTAACAAATGTTCATACAACTCTATCCCTTAAACCAATTCATAATGATTGGAAAACATCATTAGTACCCTTTTACATATCTTCCAAATACATAATATTCCCATTCAATATTCCCACATGCTAATGAGCATCTAAAGTTCCTTTTCAGGCTCTCATCTCTTCATTCTACATACACAAGAGACCTTCAAACATGTTTTCTTGCTTGATCCTTCAAATGAGGACCTAAAACTTCATAAACATGATTTAATGAAACTTTTAAACCTAAAAACATCCTCACATGTACTCTATCAACTTGAAAACTTAACTTGACCCCTCATTTGGCCACACTAGGTCTCTTTACACACTTGGCCTAGAACTACCAGTCATGCTTAGACCTTGAATACACCTTGAAATATTTTTTAATGATCAAAACACATCATAATCATGTCATATTACCTCATTAATAGCTCAAAATATACCAATATTATTCACACAAGTCTTACATTACTTATCTCAATAAGCTACCAAGCCTGTGCCATCATTCTAGGTTTATCATGCAAGGACTAAGCCTCAAAATAGACCTTGGATTTCTTATGAAATATTATTTTCCTTGTAAAATTTTTTGAAACATTTTCCAACATCTTATCATATGATCTACCACTTATTTACACAACTTCAAGCTCATATATACGTGTATCATCATCACTATGCCTCTATAAGTCATATACATGCTTAACAACTTGGTCTATCAAACAAACCTAATAGGTACCATACCTCTCAAAATACACTATAATGGGTCACTCAAATTTATACTATCAATCTCATATGAATGACCATATACACATTATTATAATACTTGACCTCTAGCTTTTTGTGGCATCAAAGATAACTCTCACCTTGACATCAATGATAGGCTCATACACATGACATAAATGACAACTTGAAACAACACTAGTGAATTAAAAATATTTATATTTATATATTTAAAATATTGGTGTTGAGGTTTATCCTAGACAATAGACTTCTTTATGTCAAATCATGGTGAGGTGTCAGAGACATGATATGATTTTTTTGTAGATATTGAGTAACATGCCTAAAATCTATCATTTATATGAATTTTAAGGGTCTTCACCACTTTTTTAGGGATTATATATTTTCTAAATAGGTTCTCAATTGAACTCCATCAACTAAAATCCTAGATATACCAAATGACACATTAATATGAATAACAATTTGTTATTTTTGATACTCGATGGCAAACATTGTAAATTTTACTTACATGTACAATTGATAATGATAATTTCCTAAGACCACTATGAATTAGGTCTATTTTTACCATCTCATTATTGTATGATTTATTTTAACTTATTCACTATGATTAATTTATCACGTCACTATGATTTCAATCAAAATATAAGCTACCTATGAACTTTATTGAATAATTTTATCCCAAATGATCAATTTAGTTTGATTTCATGTATGAATTCTCATGGCCACTGTGAATCATATTAAATTTGAATATGACTTCAAATGGACTCTATTTATGTAAAATTGTGCATCTTTAAGTATTGTAAATAAGTGATAGCCATCAAATTTATTCTTGTATGAACAAAACATCCTAGCCCTCCATGTGGCATGTGGTTCATAAGGTAACATGGATTTACTTGTCAAATTCATCCCAATCATAATAGAGTATTTTCATTTTAAATGTGTTATGATTGTAGTAAGTAAAATGAATGATATGGGGGGGGGGGGGGGGGGGGGTGAATTAGTATTCAATGCGTTTCTTTAAAAATATCACTTAAGCAAGCATATATCATGTAAACAAGCATGTATATCTTACCTAGCATAAACACCAATCTATAAGAGCATGAAACACATGAACATAATATATATGTAGGAAAAAATCAAGGGGAATAAAAACCACTAATGATGCAAATGTAATACATCCTTATAATACAAACATCAACTTTAGTGAAGGACTCACTTCTCATGGAGCACCAACTCCAACTAGCTAAGCACCAACTCAACTAGGCTTTAATAGGCACCAACCTGCAAAGAGGTACCAACCCCCTAGATGAATCCACAATAACTCAAAAACCTAAAAACCTTGATCAAATTCATAATAATTTTTTTCTCATTAAAAAAATTATGATATTATTCTTCATCTCTTCACACACTTCTATCCCTCTCAAATTAGACTCTATCCTTCTTCGCTAAACTAGCCCTCTTCTTGACTTGATTAGGTCATATGAACTTGATAATAATATTAATAACCTATATAAAAGATTTATATATTATCTTATACATTTATATTATGCTCTATAATACCTTCATATTCTTACCAAGTGTTATGTTATTCACTTACACTCTTCACACTGACACACTCTCAAAATAGGCCTCACCTACCTAGTATTTATACAAGTCACTTGATAATATCCTTTTTACTTATAAAAAATTTATTATATTCTTAGTTTGGCCATGTAATTAATATTAATACATCTCATATACATGGATCATATATGCTTTGAGTCCCTTTATGTCTAATCTACTTCAATTAGGCCTTATCTCTCCTTTAGGTCTCTTGGAGACCTAATTCCACTAGGCCTACTTAGCACACATTACCCTTTGATCTTATTGGAGCTTATTGAAACACATTAAATATAAGGAAAACATAATATTAAATTATAATATAACTTATCCAACTTAATTTTATGTCCAAAACACCTTTTAGGTCCAACCACCACTTGAACCCCTTCTTAAAACACTGTTCACAATAGGTCTGTGTATACAACAAATATGTCTTGAACAATTGAAGCATAAACACAAATTTGATATATATATTTTTTTAAATCACATATATATAAAAATTATGACCTCAAGGTCATAAATAACTTCATCATATGCTTCAACTCAGGGTATACAGGCTCAAACTCTTCTCTATAAATAACTTCTCTAAACTACCAATTGGTCTCAAAACATAGTCAAAGAATCATGAACTTATAACACATAAAATAAAATATTCAATGGATTAAAATGAATTAATATTATATTAAAAAATACTTTAATAATATCCAATAAAATAATAATAATATCTAATGGTAACTATTTGTTTTCCAAACCAATTTGTTGATCTTCTCTCTCACAGTCTTTACTTAGCTAGACAAGCCATTTTGGATTCAATGTAACAACCTCTTACACTAAATTAAAATATTGTGAAAAGAATGGATAGGTCATTAAATAATTTAAAAACATAATTATGTGCATTTTATGCTTCAACTTAGGTTAAATATCCTCCATTCATCACTCTAACTTGCTTACCCATATCTACCAATTTACCTTCAAACATAATCATGGTGATAATGACCTTTAAAATATATATGAAAAATTTTAGAGATTACAAATGATTTTGGATGATAAAATTATATCATTATATATTCTTTATATATAAATATAACATGATAAAATTGAAATATTTGTCTTGCAAACCAATCTCATGAACTTGCACCTTTACTATCTCATCTATACTAGACAGGTCAACTTATAAGCAATATTTTCATCATATCCATTAACCTTAAAAAGATATATCCAACATGATAATTTATTAAAATTATTGAAAAATATCTTCATGTAATTATATTTATCCCTAGTTCATGTTAGCACATCCCTAATCAACTTCCCACTTCCGTCTGATTTTCTCATTGTCTACACCATTAGGCCTGTTAGTGTCTAGTCAACTTGTAAGACTAGTTTATCACACCTGAGGGATAGAAAATAATTATAAACCACCATTTAAATTTAATATAAGTATCAATATTAAACCTTAATTTTTTTTATCAACCTTGACTTGGTCAAATCTGACAACTACAAAAAATATCTAAGAAATAAGGCCTTTCTTGTAGGGTCTACTGACACACATGATAAACCAATCACACCTGTAGGTGTGTGGGAGAGTTTAATACAACCTCAAATAATTTAAATAGACATATAAAACCATTACAAGAATGTTATATCAATATATTTCACATCAGGTCATTATTAGGGTTCTTTGAGGGTTTACACCATCTTCTAGTCTTAACAATCATTCATAAATCTTAGCCCCTCATTATAGAAACCAATGCTTATAAATTTTAGTTATAACCCTTCCAAATCTACCATGAATATCTTAGGGTCTCATGTAGATGTTGCACATTGCAATGAACACTTGAAAAACATTTTCAAGTAGACTATTTTACATTCTATGCACTCAAGAGACCTCAAAAACCTTTTCATGCCTTTTCTTGCAAACTTTGACCTTATACTTGGTCAACATACTTGAAAAAACATATCACACCATTTAAATTTCTCACATTCTCATTCATATCTTGAAATATGGAACACATACTTCATTTGGCCACCATCTCTCTCTTTGCTTACTTGGTCTTGACATTTAGGTCTTATTAGGCCTTGAAACTGACCTTCAAACTTCTTTCCACCTCATTTACATGCTAACACAGCATATAACATGCTCAAAAAATGTTAAACATCCTTTATTTTCCTTGACAATACCTTATGACACCTCATTATGTTTAGCAACGTCTAGAACTAATCTAGTTGTAGACTTGGGCCCAAGGCCTTACCCCTGTAGGCTTACCTTGACATTCTCCTGATTACTCCATCAAATCATATACTTTCTCAAGTAACCTCATATAGCCTCTTCTTCAGATCTTCAATAGAACATCTTCATAGCTTGATGGAGCATCTTCAAAATTTCTTGGGTAGATCTTTGGAGCTTTGATGGAATGTCTTTGGATCTACTTGGCAGATCTTCAAAGCTCGACTAAGGATCTTCGTAGATCATTATGTTCTATGTCAAGTCTTTATATCAGGTATACAATCTCATACCCCACACACTATTCATGTTGACATCAATTACATCAACCTTGACATCAAATTATATCAACCTTGACATCAATGATAACACTTCTCAACAAACTCCCCCTTTGCCATTGATGTCAAAACACACTATAGTCTAATCAATCTCTTTTCCCCCAAACTAGTTTTTCTCCCCCTTTGACATTAATGAAAAATGGTCTTCCATAAACAACTATCTGATCCTTGGACCTGAACATTAAGAAACCACATGATGAATACTAACCAAATACTCACCTTAGGCTCATACTAGTTGTTGCAGACAACCTCTAAAACTCAATTTCTCCCCTTGAGCTGATGTATCTCTCAAATACATTAGATGGAAAAAATTATTCATAAAATATGGAAACCACTCACTAAAACTTCTTCCCAATTACTAAACTTTCTCTCTCATTCTTAACTCAATAAACAAAATCATGAAAACATCTAAAAAGTCATGCTCCCCCTAGCTCCATGCTTACCTCTATTTAGATAACAAAGGAAACCACTCTGTTGACAAAGAACTCAGAGCTACCAAGTTCCTGTTTAGACCAAGCATATATCAATCAATGCAATAACTCAAAAAATAAATATCATACATAACTCCACAACCATGTTCCCCCTTTGTCTTCACAACTCACTCACCATATGAATCAACAATATACATAGACCATCTCCAACATAGATCAGGCACCTTAGTACCAATACCAAATCTCAACATAGATCAAGCTCAACTACTCATCACAAATAGATACCAAAAACTTACCTTTCAAAATTCCAGAATACTACACTTTGACCTTAGATAATTGATTTCAACCTTAGATATCTCATCATGCTGCCTACTACACTTCAAACCTTAGAATTACCAACATAAGAATGGATAATATCCATCTTCATCTCCTTGATTTCAACATAGACAACCTGGAATCTACTTAAGATGAAACCTTCTTTGAGTGCAACCTCATGCTTCTACTGATATAAGAATGTCTCCATGAAGCCTAATGGATCCACCCCTTTTCATAGGGTAATAAAACACCATAAACTCAGAAGATTCTAGATCTCCATGCTCTCATAAGACTAAATATTATTCAATGTCCTTTTGGGCTTGCTTAACACTATATGCTTTATCTCATCATTAACCATTTGATCATCAATGTGAGTTGACAACATACATTAATGACTTGATTTCACACCTACATCATGCTCTATCATAGCATGCATTCCACTTAAGATTTTAGACTGATCATGACTTATCTTTACTACCTTTGGTTTCTATATATTCATTTGCCTTCTTTTTTGTACTCTAGGGGCTTCAAACTTGCTATTTTGATTTGAATACCTTCTAACTCTGTTAAGATAGAATATTGCAATGTGTTTTATATTATGATAGCTATAAAAACCACTTTATACATACCATTTGACTGATGTGAAATATGACTCCTTCTATAGTTCCATGTGTACTAATTCTTGTAAGGTCTTCTAAATTCTCTTGCTCTATGACCAAACTAACTACATACAAAACAATAACCATTGAAAGAAATAGCATATATTATAGCATTAGGTTTTTTGAAAGGTCTTTCATGTTGACATTTTTGTCTTCTCCTTAACTATAGGTGCCTCATTTTGGTCTTCTTTAAAACCAAGACTTGTCTTGTCACTTGTAAACTTTTGACTAGTCAAGATATCATCTATATCCTTAGTGCTATTTTCAAACATCACAAAGCTCTTCACCTTACTAGATGCTTGATCCAATTCAGCTTTTAGGAATTCTATTTTAGTTTCATACCTAATGCATTATTGCTCTTTAGCCTTTAGGTTTACATTGACTATCTACATCTGTGCCTCAACTTGATTTATGATATCATCATACTCCTTGGAGGTGTTACTCAATATCTCTTCAAACAAGTTAATTATCTCCTCATAGTCTTTAACTAGTGATCTTAGTTTTTTATTCTTTCTTATTTGAAACTTTGACTCCTCTAAGGCACTTACCAATTTTGCCTCAATATTTACTTATGCTTCTTCTTTATTTGATTAGACATCAACCATAAGGTGTTTCCCATTTGAATAACCTTCATTAACTAATTCTATGGCCATGAACAAGGTTTCACTATTATCATGCTCAAGTTCATTACTGCCACCATCACTGTCATATTCACTTGAGTCACATAAGAAGAGTTATCTTCTTTAGTGTAGGATCCTATTTTGTTTTTGAAAGTTCTTTTCTTGCCTTTATACTTCCTACACTCTTTTTTATTTTTATCTAACTTATAGGTCTTCTTTTCATCTCCATGATGTTCATCATTTTATTAATAATACTCAGATTTATCCTTGTTAGGAAACTTGGATACAAAGTGACCAATCTTATCACAGTTGAAACATTTAAAGGGCAACTAACCTTTGTACTTACTAGATCCAGACCTCAACATCCTTGTAAACATGGCTATTAATTGATCATCATCAATATATAAGCATTACTCATCCTTGACCTTATTTTATTTTGACTTCTTATCAAATTTTAAAGTTTATTCCTTATTGGGAGGTCTTTCTTCATTAGTTCTCATCTCATACACAGTCAAGATGCCATGAACCCCATTCATTTCTAATTTGTCCAAATCTTGCATCTCTTCTACTGCAGACACCTTAGAGTCAAAATTAAGAGTCAGTGATCTTAAAATTTTTTGTAAAATTTTAGATTATTTCACTTCTTCTCCTAATCCTCTAATTATATTGATAACTTCATCAACCCTCAATAGGTAAGATGCAATGGTTTCATCTTCAAGGTTTCAAACTGCCTTTAACAGGTCTGTAACTTGGCCATCTTCACCTTGGTGTATCCTTCATAGATAGTCTTTAATTTATCATAGATCTCTTTATCTAATTAATAATACATTAAATTCATAATATCTACCTCTAATAAGACACAAAGAATGGAATTCATTTCCTTGGAATTATTTTCACTAGCTTTCTTACCTGATGCATCAGTTGGTGGAAGAGTAGGAACACTATAGCTATCCACTACTGATTGAAAGATATTATGACTTTGAGACATAAAATATATCTTCATCATAACATTAAAAATGCATAATTATATCCATTTATAAATGGATCTCTACTTGTAGAGAAACCACCTTGAGCTTGCTGACTAGCCATTCTTCCTTCTAGAATCTCTTTTAGGTTTTTAGACCTAATTAAAATGACCAAGATTTGATACCAATTTTTGGAAGAAAAATGATTGAGAGGGGGGTGAATTAGTCTTCAAAAAATATATTTAAAAATATTAATTAAGTAATCATAAATCATTTAAACAAGCATGCACATCTTAGCAAGCATAAACACTAATCCATAAGAACATTAAACACATGAACACAATATATATGTGGAAAACCCTCAAGGGGAATAAAACCCACTAATGATGAAAATAAATACAATAATATAATACAAACACCAAATTTAATGAAGCACCCACTTCATATGGAGTACCAAACCCAATTATCTAAGCACCAACTCAGCTAGGCTTTAGTAAGCACCAAATTACAAGGACGCACCAACCCCCTAAATGACCTAGTACCAACTCAGCCACCTAAAACAATTGATCACCTTTAGAATACCTTTTTTATAATACAATATATGATGATCTTATTCCTTAGCTCTTAGCACACTTCCATCCCTCTCAAACTAGCCTCTAGCCTTCTTTGCTCAACTATCCCTCTTCTTGATTTGATTAGGACATATGATCTTGATCCTCATATGCATAACCTCTATAAAATATTCATATCTAATCCTATAAAATCCTATAATGGTATATAATACCTTAATATACTTAACAAGTGTTATATTATTTTCTTACACTCTTCACACTCACACACTCTCAAAATAGGCCTAAAATTGCCTAGTATTTATACAAGTCACTCGATCATATCCTTTTTAGTCAGCCAAACATTCTTATCTTCTTAGGTCATCAATTTAATAGATCTTAATACATCTCATATACATGTATAAAATGTGATTTGAGTCCTTTTTGATCTAACCTCTTTAATTAGGCCTTATCTATCATTTAGGTCTCATGGAGACCTAATTCCATTAGGCCTACTTAGCACACGTTACCCTTTGATCTTCTTAGAGTATATTAAAATAATTCACATGGAAGGAACATATCATATGAAATTATAATATACCTTATAAAAATTTAATTTAGGTCCACAACACATTTTGTGTGTAACCACCACTTTAACCCCTTCTCAAAATAGTGTTCACAATAAGCCTATGCATACATAAAATCTGTCTTGAACAACTGAAGAATAAACACAATTTTTCCAAGAAACCATGGAAAAAAATACATATACAGAAACCTCATGACCTAAAGTTCATAATAAAATCCATTATATGATTCGACACATGGTATATAGGATATAAATATTTCTACAAATAACTTACTCTAAACTGCTAATTGGTCTCAAAACATAGTCAAGGAATCATGAACTTTTTTTCAGAGAAAAATATATCATAATTCATTAATAACATGAGATTACATTTTGTAGATGTTGATAAAATAGGTAATCATGAACTTATAACACCTAAGAAACATATTAAATAGATTCCAATTCATTAATATGATCTTACAACATCTTTAGAACAATATCTAATAAATACATAATAATATCTAATGGTAACTATTTGTCTTACAAACCAATTTGTTGACCTTCTCTCTCACAATCCTTACTTAACTAGACAAGCCATTTTAGATTCAATGTTCCAACCTATTAAACTAAATTCCAATATTTTTTAAATCATGGATAGGTCATTCAAGTCCCAATAAACATAATTATGTACATTAGATGCTTCAACTCAAGGCAAAGAGCCTCCAACTCATCATTGCAACTTGCTTACCTAGATCTACCAATTTATCTTCAAGCACAGTCATGGTGAAATGAAATTTAACATCTATATGACCACTTTTATATACTTCCAATGCTTTTAGATGATCTTATGAAATCATTATATAGTATTAAAAGATAACATGATCAAATGGAAATATTGGTCTTGTTAACCAATCTCATGAACTTGCACCTTCATTGTCTCATTTGTAATAGATAATTCAACTTATGAGAAATATTTTCATCATATCCACTGACCTTGAAAAAATCTATCCAAAATTATCATGTCTTAAAAGTATTAAAAAATATCTTCATTCACTTGGATTAATCCCTAGTTCATGTTAGCATATCCTTAATCAACTTCTCACTTTTGCTCAGTTTTCTCACTATCTACACCATTAGGCCTGTTAGTGACTAGTCAACTTGTAATACTAGTTTAGAACACATAAGGGCTAGGATCCACTCATAAAACATCATGAATATCTAATAGAACTATAATATTCAACCTTCATTCATTTATCAACTTTGACTTGGTCAACTCTAACTACTATAATAAATCTCTAAGAAATAAAGCCTTTCTTATAGGGTCTACTCACACACCTGACAAAGAAATCACACTTAGAGGTGACTAGGAGAGTTGAATACAACTTATAATCACTTAACTAGCCATATAAAACCATTCTAAGAACTTTATATCAAGATCTTTCACATTGGGCCATTGTTAGGGTTTTTCGAGGGTTTAAACCATCTTCTAGTCTTAATGATCATTCATAAATCTTAGCCCTTGATTAAAAAAACCAATGCTTGTAACGTTGATCTAGAAACATTCCCCATATACCATGAATATCTCAAAATCTCATGTAGATGATTCACATGCCAATGAACACTTGAAAAACCTTCTTAGGTAGACTATTCTACATTTTGTGCACTCAAGAGACCTTAAAAACCTTTTCATGCCTTTTCTTGTAAACTTTGACCTCAAAATTGGTCAACACACATGGAATAGACTATAAAACCATTGAAAATTCTCACATGCTCATTCTTATCATGAAATCTAAAATACATACCTCATTTGGCCACCATCTCTCTCTTTGCTTACTTGGTTTTGACCTATAGTTCTCATTAGGCCTTGAAACTAACCTTCAAACCTCTTTACACCTCACTTACATGCTAACAAAACATATCACATGCTCAAAAAATGTCAAACATCCTTAATTTTCCTTGACAATACCTCATGATACCTCATTAGGCTAGGCATGGTTTAGAACTCATCTAGTTATAGATTTGTGCTTAAGGCCTTACTTCTCTAGGCTTACCTTGAAATTATCTTGAGTACTCCATAACCTCATATACCTACTCAAGTAACCTTATACAACCTCTTCTTTGGAGCTTCAATAGAACATCTTTATAACTCGATGGAACATCTTGGAGATGCTTATGCATATCTTCAGAGTTGCTTGTGTGGATCTTTGAAGCTTGAATGAAATGTTTTCGAAGCTTCATAGAATATCTTTAGAGCTTGACTAAGTATATTCATATATCATTGTGTTCTATGTTAATTCTTTATATTAGTCAAAGAAGCTCATACCCCACATACCATGCATTTTGACATCAATGACATCAACCTTGACATCAATGATAACACTTCTCAACAGATCATAAAGTCTCAAATTCATGGAATGATCTCTTATAGTAAACACATGGCCATCTCCTTTATTATTATGGACTTTGAATTTCATAGTGTCTCTTTTTGAAAGCCCCATGGCTACCTCAAGTGACACATGTTGATTCCTTATTAATTATAAGATAACAAAATGGATTGGACTCAAAGTGGTGAAGGTGACTATGCAAACCCATTTCTTATTCCATTTCACTTTATAATTGTAATGTATCTACACTAAGTGTCTCACTTCAAAACAATATTCATGTGGGCATATTGGGAATATTAACTTCACTTGTTAGCCTTTGACATCTACATGGATAATAAATTGACACATGGTAATATTATGGGCTTGTAGATCGTGAATGGGGTTCACTAACTTATCCAAAAGGAAAAGTGGCATTTCAACCTGATTGCATAGGAAGTTTTAAGTTATGAAATTCATAAAGCATTTTCCATGGGTCTATTAAGATGATAGATTCTATATCTTTCCACATGGATGGCTACATTATCCCATGAATCCGAGGTTAAATTTAATGGGCATGTAACCATCAATAAAAAACATATGAGGCCATGTGATATTTCTATGTGGATGATGATGCCCCATTTATGCTATCTTAAAATTAATGGCCATCATTGCATTCCAAATTATCACAAATTCATAAAATTCACCAATGTTAAATGTTTGAGAAAATTGGTTGTGCAATTCTAATTCCAACATTTTATTTGAAGCTACACATATAATACTTTTAACTTAAACCACACCTTTATCATTGTCATATCAAAATAAAATATTGCCTCTAGCCATCAATGCAATTGTTTTGAAAAGATAAAACATCATTATAAACCACAAGTTTTTTTAATAACTCACTAAACTTGCTAGTTGAATCAAAACACTTCATATCTTTGTCATTATTATCATTATCATTGTTGTCTTTCTCCCGACTATTGTTTCCTTCAGTATTAGCTTAAAATTGGCAATAAATCAACTATTTCAACAAGATCCTTCAATCTAAAATTAGTAAGTATATCAAATCTTAAATTAAGAAAATAAGGAATCTCTTTTAGACCTGGAAATAATGTTATACATAGTAGGCATATTAAACCATTTCTATCTAAAATTTGAGAACAAATGGAATTAAAAAATGTATGAAATCATTTATCATATATCAAGAGAGATCCAAAAAACAAAAAATATATCATTTACTCATATGACCACCTACTAGAGAAGCTCAATTATCGATGATCACTTGTCCATTTCCTACTACCTTCCCTTACTCAAGTTTAAAACAAAAATAAACTGACCATTACATAAGCAATGTTATTGGGTTAAGAACAATGAATCAATTGTATTTTTACCATTTTTTGTATTGGTCCCTTTTTTTTTTAAAACCACAATCATGTCAATAATGTAAAAAAGTTTGAAACCAAAAAGTAAGAAAGTAGATATTATTTGGCTAAAACAATAAGGGTCAATGAAGCCTTAACAAAAGCTTAAACATACCCACAACCAATGCATAATATATCTCTTAGAGTGCTTTGTCTATCCCTGTAATTTCTCATAGTTGATATGAATATCATGGATCTACAATATCACAAGTGACTCAAGAGTGGAGAAGAGTTACATTTATGAGAAACACAACTCATTATGTCAAAAATAAAGAAGTCTACTCCATCCATGTGTCATATTTGCATGGTCTCACATTCAAAAAATTCACCAAAGAAGTTAACACCATGTCCAGATAAAATTCATATGAAAACTAGTCAAGCATTCTCCAAAAAATGAAAATACAAAAATTTAAACTTTTTTCTTAGTGGATTTATCCTTAATGACTATGGGATTATGCTAAGTCACATAATCTTGGCCTTGTGATTCACATAGACTAATTTTTGAAAAAAAATTCATACCCAGTTTAAGCTATTGAGTTGGTGACACTTGTCACCATCATGACTCCATAGGATCATAGAATCCATGTAATCACTTTAACTATGACCTTGTGATCTCATGAGATCTATTACTCTTTGTGACTACAATCAAACTCTTAAACATGATAAACTATAAATATACCTCTTAGTAGTTGGTACTAAATCCATACCATGACACTTGTTTTTTCATAGATAAATGTAAGACAATGTTTTAATATTATTTGGAATTTATTATAATAGTAGTAATAGTAAATAGACACTTAAGCACAAATAACAAAGAGACTAGTCAAAGAGGAATCATGATCATGAGGACAACCTCATTTATATCTTAGAAGAGATTTCCTTTAAATAATAGGGTCCCATCTAAAATCAGAGGTCTGTTGGTGACTATCTTATTTTACCTTGGTGTCTTACACAATGTGACTAGGAGAGATAACCAAAGCAAGCCTAAGGAAGCCTTTTCTTGGTAGTGGTTGACTATCACCTTACGATCTTCTACATGGGTAGAACCATTTATGCTAGTTCATAGGAGGCATATAGCCCCAAACCTGAGCCTATAAAGGACAAGGAGGTAGAGAGCCTCAACCTCCATTCTAAGTCAAGGGAGGAGAGAAATGTCACAACAAATAACTAGTAGCATAGTTGTGAGAACATCAATGAGATCGACTGCGATGAGGACCACCCCAAAGAGGGCCACTACTTCCTCTCAGAGACCATGTTTGTGGTGGGGAGGCTGATACATGAGCAAAAATGTAGAGGGTCTCACCCCAGTGACCAAGTAACTATTGAAGGTAAATTAATTCCATAACCACTTTTTTGGTTTGCACTTGAATTTGTAGAAGCACATTAGAAATAACCATAGCCTTATTATAAGCAAAAAACTAAATGTCAACATAAATATCATAGAATAAACCTAAATTACTTTCTTTCCATTTCCAAAAAAAAAATTCCACTATAACAACATGTTAGATTTGGGTGAATTGAGGAGGTGTTTATGGGTTATCACCCAAAAGTGTGTGAAACCAATTGAAGGGGACTAGGCAAAAGGGCCTAAAAAAATCATGCATCCAACCGCATGTGTTTTGGGATTTGGATAAAACCCAAAAAAGGTGTATGAGAGTCTTTAATTACTTATAGAAAGGGAAACATGGCTGTATGACCCTTAATTGAATTAACCTTTTGCCTATAAGAAGCCCTTGATGAAGCAAACACTAGGGAAAATGAGCTAGTTTAGGCTCAATACACATAGCCCACATAGTTTGAAAAATATCTCTCTCAAACTATAAGGGGGATTGAATATTCCATCACCATTAAGTTTGTCAACCATAGGTAGATGTAGTGAGGGCCATTCATAATCTTTCCAAGCAATGTAATTCTTGAAAGCGGTGTTAACATATCATTTCTAGTCTTTCCACAAAGGGAAAGAAAAATTAATATTGATTTTGTAAAGTAGTTCCACTAGAATGTCTTCCATAATCTATTCATAAAAATTTATGTCTGTAGTTGAGAGATTATACTTACCTTTGAATTCAACATAGGGAATCTAAAAGTGAGTGTTTTTTTCAAAACAAATCTTGCACTATCTGAATTCCCCTTCAGAAGAAATTAAGGGAGTGGATCCAAGGCACCTATATAAGATGAACTACATGATAGTTAATGGTAGGGGACCACCATAGAGAGATATGATTGATAGAGAGGTCATCTCTAAACTAAGAGTTGTTCCATAAAATCCAAGGTTTAACTCTTTCCCAAGCTTTTAGATACTTTTTACCACAAAGGATCCCACAAATTTCACAAGGATAACAAGAGTAAGGAGGCTATCAAAACCAATACCTTTCCATGTTACACACCCATAAGGGGAGCCTTGAATGCTTCATTTCCTTAAATGGAAAAAACTATCCATTTGACATAGAGATCCAAAATTGGGTAAGGGACATCTAATCCCATACCACTCACCTCCCATGGAAGGGAATAATATTCCCAGGCCAACCTATGAAAAACTTTTCCAGTGGAAGGGTTAGCCCAAATGAGGTCTTTGAGTAGTTTTTATAGTTTTTAGACCGACTACATGGAAGACATCCAACATGATGAATAATATACATGGGTGGCCACGAGCACTTTAGAACACATTTGGAATTTTTATCCATTGATAATGGTTTGGTGATCCAATATAATAACTTATTTTCCACCCTATCCACCAAATATCGCAAAAAGCATACAAACCAATTGTAAAAAGGTAAAGCCAAATCTAAGAGTTTGCAACATAGCCAATGAATGGCCATTCTATATAGTCATATATTTTTGTGAAGTAATTTTCAATAAACATGGAATTTTGATTAGAGCAATGGACCAATTATATGCCTTTCCACACAAAAATAACATTACCCAAGATAGATCTGCCTTGAATGAACCATGTCTGCTCAAGTTGAATAACTAAAATTAAAAGGTGGTATACCTACAGCGCTAATGCTTTGGTGATAATCTTATAAGAGACATTAATAATAGTGATAGGTCTCCAATTGCAAATTAATTTAGGGTTACCATCTTTTAGGATGAAATTTATATGCCCTTTGTTGATAGTCTTGCCCAAATACTATCTATTTTTAGGATGCTTTCTTTTTCTTTTACTTTCAGGTTGTTTGTCTATTTATCTACTTAGTTGTTTGTTTGCCTATTCGTTTGATTTAATTATTATGCCTTAAATTAGTATATATGAATTCATTGGGTGATTCCATATGCATTATTATTGAGTCTATCCATATTCATATGCCAACATTGTCATCATGGTTTTTATCATTGGTGCATTGTTTTCAATTATTTTTGGATTAGGATTCAATCCTTATGCATGTTTCATCCAATTTATCATAATGTTTCATATCATGGTACATATTATCACATGCTACAACAAAAAGTAGCTTGGGAAATCTTACAAGTAATGGAGCCACCAAAACTTCTCTTTGGCAACCTTGGTAAATCCTCCTACCCTCCTTGATCAAATTATCCTATTGACCATTTTGGTTGTATTAATGCTAATAAGGATGAACATCTCTAAATTTGAAAGTACAACTAAATAATTTAAATTGATCAATTCTCAATCTTATAATAATATCTTTTATCACTTTATGCATCCTTATATTCTTAGTTATTTGTGGCTTCTTCATTCATTAGACCATCACATCTACATTTATGCCTACTCATCTTTAATTTGTGCAATAAATTATATCCTTAAGTTATGCTTTCCAATCTACCCTACTAGGGCACAATCAAATATCATTATTCAAAATAGGTCATATTAATAATTATAATCACTTATGGGTAAATCATTATTTCAACTTGTCAACCCTAACTAGGGCATGTGCTTATGCCACTGATTATAACCACGTTTTGGAAAAATCAGTGTCTCAACCTTTATTACTGATTATAATCACCTTTGAGAAAATCAATAATTTTTAAATCAATGCATGCAAGTATGATCTTAATTGTATTAATCTCACCCATGTGTTAATTTCATTATTCTTTGTGCTTCTTTTTGAGGGGCCCTCCATCAATCGTATAAATTGGCCACTCCCTCGAGGGGGCATCATATTAGGCTTCCCAAATATTATTTGGAGCTTATTTTTCAATAATTATCTTCTTTCATTCTTAATAGCATGTTTCATCCTTTGTGAAGATGTTACTATACCTATAGCTTGCAATACCTTCCCAAACAAGAAAAAACTTTAGACACCCAATTCTGGCCACAACTAGCTTCTGACCAAACTTTATACCGATTCCTACCAAACATTGGAAATTAAGCCTAAGAATCACTCAAAATCCCAAATTTTCTTGTGCATCATTCATCAAAGCTCATAATCATGTTGAGGCATCTTTATTTGGGGTACTATCACATATGTAATAATAACCTGTCATAGATTTACCCACAATCATCTTGCAGCATCAGAACTATCACTTTGGCCTATGGACCTATTAAGTGTGACACTTTCACACTTAATTAAATATTGAAAGAGTTAAAAGGCTAATCAAAATTAATTAAATTAATTAAACAAGAGTAAATGACTAGTTGAATTATCCATTTGAAATTAATGAATATTTAAAAAAGGAAATTCCAAAAATTAAAATATCCTAGCCTTTCATGATTATCTATATGAG
The DNA here is from genome assembly GCA_037957365.1 of Torreya grandis. Taxonomy (NCBI): domain Eukaryota; kingdom Viridiplantae; phylum Streptophyta; class Pinopsida; order Cupressales; family Taxaceae; genus Torreya; species Torreya grandis. The sequence goes on from JARHVA010002340.1 coordinate 691,032, forward strand.
TTGTCAAAATATCCCAAAATATCCCAAAATGTCTAAATTGAGAACTATGACTAGTAACTGAAAGTCATAATTTCATGACAACTTTTAACTCAACTAGATTTAGTCTCAACTCAACCTTCTAATTTGAGAACTATGACTAGTAACTGAAAGTCATAATTGCATGATGACTTTTAACTCAACTCAAACTTAACTCACCTTGGGTAAGAGTTGATTCTTAAGGTTATAAATACAAGGCCATGCCCATTAATTTTTAAAGTTCTCATAAGCCAAAAATATAATGATAATTTGGAGAGATACAAGCTTTGAAATAGTGTTATAATTCCAAAATCTTGAGCCAAAGCAATTACAAGCTACATCAAAGCTAATGGTGATCGGGAGAAAAGGAGCCAAAAATATTTATTTGCCAAGGACTTCTTGTTGCACAAGCCAAGTAAGCCACTCAACAAAGCATTTAGAGCTCCAAAGGAAGGTAAATGATTTATGTCTTTTTTGTTTTAGTTATACTTTCATTTAATTTTTGTTAAATTAGCTCTCCCTAGTGTCTAGGTTAGAGGTGTTAGGATTTAGTGTGCTTATTTCATTTATTTTATAAGACTAACACAATACTAACCTCCCTTCTATGGATTTTTTTTTCACAATAACTACCTTCTTATCATGAGTTAAATGCAAGAGAGTTTCATTCCTCAAATCATGATGAAGGGAGAGCATCATGAGAGAGGATGGCATAGATGGAGGTGTTGGGGGATGAAATATGAATGACTAGAACTAATGAACACACCACATTAGATAGTACACATCATATGCATTGTTTGAATTGTTAGATTTAGTATGTTTTTTATGTTATCTACATTTAATGCTTATGTGGAGTTAATCTTATGTGATTTCATTGTGGCTATTATACATAGATTTAGTGTATAATGTTGATGCATGATTATGTCATGTTATTTTATTCATGATTGTTAACGATTATGAGAATGTAAATCTACATGAATAGTATCTAGGTATTACTATCTATATACTAACCATGATGTCTTTGTAATGTTTTATAACATTAGTTGGTTATCGTTATGATATAAAAATAAATATCAATATATGGCTTAACACCTTAATATATAAATATAACGAAAGACATTGGATAGTCTATACAACATAGTAATAATAATGATTGCATTGTTATAATACTATTATGTTTGGTATACTAATTGTCTAATTTACCATTATAGTTAAAAGAATATCAACTTTATATTAGAAACATTGTTATCTAAAGTCATGAGGTTGATTATTTTTTACAAGTTATTAAAATAAATTTATTATTATCCTAAGACTATCCTAAGAACTAAACCTAGTCATTATTTGCATGTATAGACCATGGTATTATTCGAAGAGCTAGTTATCATTGATAATTATGTTAATAGTGGACTTTTGTGAGGTGATACACAGGCATGTAACATAAATAGATCATGCAATATTTAAGAGATTAAAATAATTATTAATGAATTAGGGGAAGTTTGATAGAAATTAGGACTTTTCTTGGTTGATTCAATGGGGAGTTAATTGGGACTAGTTTCATTTTTGGATGGATAATTTGGGTTATGAGTGGAGAACAATGAGATTTGTGCTAACATTTGCATGCAAACATGAATGATAAAGATAGATAAAAAAGGAATGATAAGAGGAGAGTTGGAAAAGAGAATAACACAACACAAAGAGGAGATAAGAGAGAGAAGATTAGAGGAGACAATGATTTTTTGGTTCATACAATTTCAATTTCGAAGCTTTGATAAGGTTGCTAATGTTCTTTAATTATTGTGTGGAAAGAGGAAAATATGAGTGTTTAAATTGTCTCCTAGAATTTTCGGAATTGATTTGCATTTTAATATTGATATAGGTCTAGCCCTATGGATGGCTCTACCATCCACATAGCTTAACCTCTATCCCCTAGATATTTATGGAAAGGTAAATAAACTATGTGTATGTGTATTTGTAAACTATGTGTATTTGTAAACTATATATATATGTGTGTGTGTGTGTGTGTGTGTGTGTGTGTGTGTACACACACACACACACACATCTCTCTCTCTCTCTCTCCTCTCTCTCTCTCTCTCTCTCTCTCTCTCTCTCTCTCTCTCTCTCTCTCTCTCTCTCTCTCTCTCTCTCTCTCTCTCTCTCTCTCTCTCTCTCTCTCTCTCTCTCTCTCTCTCTCTCTCTCTCTCTCTCTCTCTCTGTGTGTGTGTGTGTGTGTGTGTGTGTGTGTGTGTATTTAATACATAGGACTATGCTTATTTTGAAGTATTAGTAGTATAAACATGAAGTCTGAGTAATTTGAGGAACAAATAAACTGATATATAAAGTTTGCCTTCCTTTGGCATTTGTTATACATATAAACCAGGCTATGTGTATTTATAAATCAAAACCATGAGTATATATATGAATGAACTAAGGTCATTTGTCTTAAAAATTGTGAACATATACATATATGTATTGTGCAATTTTGTTTTAAAAACTATGAAAATATATGTATGGATTGTGTATATAATTTTTACACAAAACTGTGAGACTATACAAGTATGAACTATGTTTAAATTATTATTCAAAACAGTGAACTATGTGTATACTTTTCATTTAAACAATGAAGATATATAAGTATGAATTGTGTTAGTTATGCTTGGGTCGAAGGAAAATATATGGAACTGTCCTTGAATGGAAATAGAGAGCAGATAAATTGTATACCAACTTGTATTCTTAGTAAAAAATTATGTGATATGATAGATGACTATTATAATCTATTTGGATAATTAATAACATATACATATAGTAGTTAATGGTGTTGAATTGGGAAATAAAATCACTAGATTTTCACATACATAAATACACACACACACACACACACACACACACACACACACACACACACACACACACACACACACACACACACACACACACACACACACACACACACACACACACACACACACACACACACACACACACAGGGTGTATGGCTTATATATCATTTATGTGAAAAGATACTAGGTACAAGTTCTATATGGAAACCAATAATGTATCTATATGCATATGAGTTTTTAATATGTTTAAAAGTTGATAGGGTTGAACTTGGATTGACACTTATGATAATATATTATACTGAGCATAGAAAGTTTAAATGCTTTTATAGACTATATAAGGGTTGTGTGTTATACAGTTCAAAAATGAATCTATATAAGATGTCAATTTGATTTTATAGATACTTATAAAAACTCATAAATAGTATAACTCTCCAATAAATGAACAAAGATAAAATATAGGTTTGTGTGGTTGATTATTCATAATACTCTATTTTCAATAATTTAGGATAATGTATATTATAGTTTAAAGACCCGATTTTGGGAAACATGGTAGTAGACTTTGTATGAATTTTATCATAACTAGATTATGACTTATAAATTGAAATAAGTGAATAAAATCATGGTTTCAAAAATTTTGGGACCCTATGCTAGATCTTGATTGCTTTTTCGTGAATAGTTAAAATGTTTGTTTGAAACACATGAAGTTCAATAAAGAATAGAAGTTACTATTAGTGTTATAGAATAATATTTGTGTATTATAACATATATATTATGTGGTACATATTATTCAAGGTGCATAAATATATTAAATATATCTATATGAGGACTTAGGTTCCCATATACATATACATCATATATTAGCACATTGCGATGTGTACATATAGTTATAGTTTATTGACTGATAAATTAAGTCATAGAAATCCTAAGGGACATGACACCTATAATTATATGCATATAGACTTCTAAAATTATAAAATATTTTATAAATAAAATATTATGATCTTATTTATGAGATACTCGATCTGTGAAAATATTATGACTAGCTATTTTGTAATTGAGTAGTGTGTACATAAAAATAATAGACTATTATATTGGTGTTTGTCATAGAGTGAACTATATATTAATCTACTTATGGAAATTAGAAACATGTAGTCTAAGTATATATTATACCTGGTTGGTATAACTATACTTGTTTATGTTTATTATTTATGTGATAAATAATATAACTAGATTCATTGCACACATTTGATGGACTAAATGTATGTACTTTTATTATTTTTATATTTAACATGTTTTATGTCTACTAATAAGAAGTAATCCATATGAATATTTTGGTTATATATTATATTAATTAAATCTCACATTGATTGTACTAACTAAGTAATGAGATAGATTTCACTAGCTTACTTAGCATCATCAATGCCAGATGAAGGTTAATCTAATCAAGTGGTGTGTATGAATTTGACTGATCCTAAAGATCAATAACTATTTAAAAAATTTGGCCAAAGTAATGTTGGGTTAAAAATTTTCATTTCATATGTGTTATTTACATATTTGTGTGATATCATGTTAGAACATATCTTATTTATGGTACGCATCATGTATTAGAAATCTTATAACACATGGGTACTAGCTTATCTCTCTAGATTTTCATCATCACTATATACCCATCCATGAAAGGAGGGCCATTCCCTAATTGGAGGATTGTGTGGGGGATAGATGGTACATGTTTGGTATAGAAAAGTGTTCGGATTATGTTCTTCTTCCTCACATTAGTACTTACTTGGAGACTACACTTGAGATTATCACATATATTAGAGTTCATGAAAATCACGCTCTATGGAGCCTTTTATCTTGTATTATACTTATTATTAAAATATTATGCCATCTAGAAATGTAATTAATTAATCATTTTAAATTGATAATAGTGGTTGTATTATTGTACCAATTGTGGCTATAAATATGTAATTAATTTCTATATGCAGTTATGTTTTGTTTCATGTGATGCTAGTGATCAATAACTAATAGAAGTTATATATTTAGTTTATGCTTAACATACTTAGTATGTATACTAAGGTCACTAATTATATTCTTATGGTTTAATCTAATGAAATAATATGTGGAATATAATTTTAAAAAAATTATTACATTATTCTAGTAAATCCTAGTGGGGATGTTACAGTGTGGTATTAGAGTCATGACTCGAACTCTAGGACTTAATGAGTCTGATAATGTTTACATATATTTTTGTTAAAAAAAGGAGGATTTTGTGATCTAGAGCATCTAAAAAGGGTCATTCGAATGCCAATGACCATAACCCTCCATTTGATCCTAACTAATTTTTCGCTAAGCAAAAAATAAGTTGGATCACATTCTTATAGCCACGAATGAAAATAGGGATGAAATTGTAGCCCTAAAATAGGAAATTCATGGATATGAGGAGGAATCCCATTAGGATGTTCCTTCAAAGTATCTTATTGAGCAATAAATACCTCAAGATTAAAGACATGAATAAGTGCCTCAGGATGCGAGGGCACATGTAGTTTTAAAATTGGATAGGAATATGAAAAAGGTGAATCCACCTAAGTTTGATGGAGCCATTATGGGAAACAGAGATGAAGCATAGTTAACTAAGATGGAAAAGTATTTCAAAATTAAAAAGTACTTTAAGGTCACCAAAGTAATTTGGGGAACTTACTAGCTGGTTGGTGAAATAACTACATGTTGGTACAACAAGAAGTTGTAAATGAATATTAACTCAACCACCACTACATGGGAGCAATTTGTGACACTATTAAGATCATGGTGGCTTCCAAATTTATACTTTAACCCAAAGATTATAGATTTTTAGAATCTAAAGAAAGGAGACCTCTTATTGAATGAGTACTGGGAACAGTTCACCAAGATTCTAAAATATATACCTCAATTTAGGCATATGAGAGGTTCAAAATCAAGAAGTTCATCATGAGATTAAAGCCCTAGATTGGTGGAGAGGTGGATATTCATGGACCATCTACCATGGACCAAGTATTCGATAAGGAAATTAGACATGAACATAAGTTAAAATATATTTCTTAGGTCATAGATAAATTTAAGAAAAATATTGAAAGTTCTAAGACAAATTTCAAAAATAAGAACTAGAAGTAGAGGAGTGGAGACTCCAAGAGTCTGTTCAAGATTCTGAATACTAGATTCAATAGTGGTTCAACTAGAAAAATATTGGGTAATGGTTTTAAAGGTGATTTTAAGAGAAACTAATAGTTTGACAAGAAGGGAGTACTTGGAAGTTACTTCATTTATGGAGGTGACCATTTTGTGTGTGAGTGTACCCAGGATAAATCAAGGAACAAAGGTTAGGCTCCTCATCAAATAACATTTCAGCAATGTATTCATGTGATAGTTGATAATTGACAAGCTAAATTATAAGCTTCATCCATAGAATTATCAGATACTTTATATGAACATCCAATTTCCATTTTGATAAATACAGGGGCTATAAAATGTTTTATAGATCTTAGAATAATAAATAAATTATATAAAAAATCTAGAGTAATGGAAAATGCATGGTTGGTACAATATGGGAATGATTCAAAAGTCAAAGTTGACAAGTTTTTCGTTGAATTAGAGTTTAGGTTGCCTGAATTCACATCAATAGTTTATCTTTATGCAACACTATTAGATTCTTATGATGTGAACCTATGGGTCAAATTTCTTGAGAAGCATAAAAACAAGGTTGATTGCTACCTAAAGAAGGTTGAGTTGCTAGATGATTTTTAAAATTAGACACAAATTTAGGGTGAGAAAAGAGAGTTGAGGCTTAGGAATATTTTTGAATAATCAAGAAGTTTCAAGGAAAAGGATAGCAAACATTTATTGTCAAGATAAATGGAATGGATGAATCTAAGGGACCATCTATTCAAAATTATTCTTTCATTAGGAATTTTCATGACATGTTTCTAGAGTAATTGCCAAGTTTTCCTCTTAAATAAGAGTTTGATTTCTCTATTGATATTGTACCTAGATTGGAACCTCAGTCTAAGGCACCACATAAAATGATAACCATTAAATTAGTTGAATTTAAGGCTCAAATCCATGAGTTATTGTCTAAAGGGTTGATCAGACCCATTATGTCATTATTGGGTACACTAGTTGTCTTCATCAAGAATAATGATGGTACTCTTCGACTTTGCATTGATTATAAAATTTTGAATAAAGTGACTATCAAAAAAAGATAGTGGCTACCTCAAATCAATGATCTTTTCGATCATATGTGAGGATTAATAGTATTTTCTAAGATTAATCTTAGAGTAGGTTATTATCAATTAAGGATAAAAGATGAGGATATTCCAAAGATAACATTTAGGACTTGATGTAGGCACTACAAGTTTACAGTGTTACCATTTGGGTTGATAAATGCTCTTGCAACAATCATAAATCTCATGAACAGTGTGTTTATAAATTATCTAGATCATTTTTTTATTCTTTTTAGATGATATTCTTATATATTATTAGGATGAAGAGCATCTTCAACATCTGTAACTAGTTTTATGATGATTATAGAAGCACAAGTTATATGACAAGTTGTTCAAGTGTGCATTTTTCCAAAAGAAAGTGCAATATCTAGGACATATTATCTTCATGGATGATATTTTAGTAGATCTGATAAATTTAAGAGCCATTATAGAGTGGCCAACACCAAATAATGTCCATAACGTGAGGAGTTTCATGGGATTAGTAGGATATTACAAGAAATTCATTCCAAATTTTTCTAAGATAGCTAATCTTATTGGTTCTCTACAACATAAGAATCAAATTTTTATCTAGTTAGATAAGTGTGAACTAGATTTTTAAGAATTGAAAAGAAGGCTTACTTTAGCACCAATGTTAAGAGTTCTTGATACTAATGGTCAATTTTTAGTGATCATAGATGTGTTGAGGGATGGAATATGAGGAGTCCTTATGTAAGATGGTATAGTGGTAGCCTATGAATCAAGGAAGCTAAAACCTTATGAGATGAACTATAACCCTCATGACCTAGAACATGTAACAATTGTGCATGATTTACAAGTTTGGAGGAATTATTTATTGGGAAAACTATTTAAGCTCAAGACTAATAACTTGGGACTCAAGTAAATCTTCACCCAACAAAATTTGAATGCTTATTAGAGATGTTGGTTTGTTTTTTTATCTAACTATGATTTTGATATCAATTATATCAAAGGTAAGGAAAATAGTCTAGTTGATGCCTTAAATCATAGAGATACATAATAGTCATGGATACTATCAGGAGTAAATTTAGGGATCGAGTGATCAAATTATCATTAGGAGATGAATTCTATGATCAGGTTAGGGAAGCATTATCTGAGAATGCTTAGAATCTTAGGTATAAAGGATATATAATAGATAATTATTGTATTTTACAATACAATATAAGGATGTATGTATTAGATAGGGATAATTTAAAGAGCACAGTGCTAAAGGAACTACATAATTCCCCATATTTAGGACATCTAGGAGTAACCAAGTTTATGGTAGAGATTAGACCACTTTATTTTTGTAATGGAATCAAGAAATATGCAATGAACTTTGTGTCACATTGTCTAGAATGTCAGCATATGAAAGATGAACATGTGTATCCAATTGGATTGTTTTATCAACATGACATACTAAAATGGAAATGGTAAGTGATTAGTATGGAATTTGACTAAGTTATATCATTATCATGAAACATGCATGACATGATCTTGGTTTTAGTTGATAAAACAACCAAAGTAGCTCATTTTATATCAGGTAATTTGACAGATGATGCACCTACTATTGTGAAGAGATTCATAAAATAAGTGTATCAGTTGAATGGATTTCTAGAGAAGATCATTTTGAATCATGATATGAGAATAAATTATAGATTTTGGTCAAATCTAAATTCATCTTTGGGTATGTAACCAATCTTCAACACTGCATATCACCCACAGACTGATGGTTATATTGAGAGAGTTAATCAAGTGTTAGAGAATATCCTTCATATGTATTACATGGATCAGCAATACAAGTGGGAAAAATACCTTCCATTGATTGAGTTTACTTAAAATAAAGTATACCAATCAAGTTTAAAAATGACATTATTGAAGCATTATATGGAAGAAGGTGTAACACACCAATCAATTGGGATAGGTTGGAATACAGGGTAGTCTTTGGACCTTAGATGCTTTCAAAAATGAAAGATCAAGTTAGATCAATTAGGTAGAGATTGGTCAAGGACAATGATAGGTATAAGAGTTATGTTTATTAGAAGAGAACAACTAGGTAGGTTTTAGTAGGTGAGAAAGTGTTCTTGCAGGTTAAGTTGTAGAAGAACTCAATTAAATTTGAGAAGTTAGTGAAACTTTCACTAAAATATGTGGGACCCTTCAATGTTTTAGAAGTGGCCAATACTATAGTATATAGGCTTGCATTGACACCAAACTTATATCTATTGCATAATGTCTTCCATATAACTTATGTTTAAAACTATATAACTGACCCTTCACATGTGTTGGATTGGAATGCTTTGTAGGTTTTGGATCTTTGGGTGGTCATAGTAGAACCAATCAGATTAATTGACACTCACAAACTTAATTTGTGTAATAGATAACTACCACAATGCAAGTTCTTGTGGGACTAATACTCTAAGGATAGTGCTACTTGGGACGATTATGATGAGTTCTACATGCTATTTCCATATTTATTTGCATGTTATTTTTTTCTGTTGAATAATGTTTTTAATTCATAACTAGTGTTTGAATAAGTGTCATCGAGATGATGACCAAATTTAAAGGGAAATATTTCACATCCTAATTTCCCACTAAGCTGATTTACCTAATTATCTATGGATTATTATGGTTGGTAAATTGACTAATTACTTTTTAACTAAGCTATAAGTTATATGTTATTATGGGATAATTGTATGTTACTTTGATTACATGATTACATTACTATGAATTAGATTTATTTTATAGTAAATAAATTATGATCATGTTTATTTATTTTTATAACAATATTTTATGATTTATATCATGATTATGGCTTAACTACATTCTTGTTGTGAGTTGGATCCATGAGAATTTCATCCCTCAAAGCATGATGGATGGAGAGCATAATCAGAGAAGATGACATAGATGGAGATGTTGGGGGATGATAGTTGAACAACTAGAACCCATGTACACACCACATTAGATAATAAATATTATATGCAGTATTTAAATTGTTAGCTTTAATATGTTATTGGGGTTATTTGAATTTAGATAATTGATTATGTGTGTTAGTTATGTGTTAGCTCAATTTTATGCTTATGTGGAATTAATCTCATGTGATTGCATTGTGGATATTATAAATGGATTTAGTGTATAATGTTGATGTATAAATATGTCATGTTATTATATTCATGGTTATTAATACTTATGAGAATGTAAAACTACGTGAGTAGTATCTAGTTATTACTATCTATAGACTAACCATAATGTCTTTGTAATGTTTTAGAACATTAACTACTTATCATTATGATATTTGGGAAATATTATTATATGGCTTAATTCCTTAATATATAAAGATAATAAAATACATTGGATAGTCTATATAACATAGCAATAACAATGATTACATTGTTATAATACTATTATGTTTGGTATAATAGTTGTTTGATTTACCATTATAGTTAAAATAATATCATCAAATTTATATTAGTAACATTGTTATCTAAATTCATGAGGTTGATTATCTTTAACAAGTTATTAACAAAATTGTATTATTATCCTAAGACTATCCTAAGAACTAAACCTAGTCATTGTTTGCATGCATAAACCATAATAATGTTCAAATAGTTAGTTTTCATTGATAATTATCCTAATAGTGGAATTTTGTGAGGTGATACATGGGCATGTAATGTAAATAGATAATGCAAGATTTAAGAGATAAAAATAATGATTAATGAATTTGGGAAAATTTTGAGATAAATTAGGGATTTTCTTGGTTGAGTCAATGGGGAGTTAACTAGGATTAGTTTTAATTTTGGATGGATAATTTGGGTTATGCATAGATAATTTTGAGTTTCATGCTAATATTTGCATTCAAACATGAATGATAAATATAGAAAAAAAAGAATGATAAGAGGAGATTTGGATAAGAGAATGGCATGCAATAAAGAGGAGAAGATAGAGAGTAGAGTGGAGGAGAGAATGATTTTCTAGTTGATACAATTTTAATTTGGAAGCTTTGATAAGGTTGGTAATGTTTTTTCATTATTGTGTGGAAAAAAGAGAATCCGAGTGTTTAAATTATCTCTTAGGATTTTTGGAATTGATTTTCATTTTAATATTGATTTAGGTTTACTCCTATGGATGGCTCGACCATCCATAAAACTAAACCTCTATTCCCTAAAATGGAAAGACAAATAAATTATGTGTATGTGTAAATTTGATAGGGTTAAATGGATTTATTTCTTTGTAATGGAAAAATGCCTTAGAATAGGAATTATAGAAACCTAAGCAGATGGTTTTGATATACATGAAACTAAAATTTGTTTGGAAATTATATTATATATACTCAGATTTATATCTCAAAATTTTGAGTGTATACATATATATAT
>JARHVA010002340.1:705000-765000 GCA_037957365.1 Torreya grandis
AAATTATAAACATTCAGTCTAAGTATATATTATACCCGATTGGTATAAATTGTACTTGTTTATGTTTATTATTTATGTGATAAATAATATAAGTAGATTCATTGCATACATTTGATGAACTAAATGTATGTACTTTAATTATTTTTTTATTTAGCATGTTTTATACCTGCTAATAAGAAGTAATCAATATGAATTTTTTGATTATATATTATATTAACCAAATCTCACATTACTGGTACTAATTAAGCAGTGAGACAAACTTCACTAGCTTACTTAGCATTACCAATGCCAGATGAAGGTAATTTGATAAAGTGGTGTGTATGAATTTGATTGAAACTAGAGATCAATATCTATTTAAAATTTTTAGCCAAAGTAATATTTAGTTAAACATTATCATTTCATATGTATGATTTACATGTTTGTGTGATATCATGTTAGGATGTATTTTCTTTATGATACATATCATATACTAGAAATCTTATAGCACATGGGTACTAGCTTGTCTCTCTAGATTCTTGCACCATCATTATCTACCCATCTATGAAGGGATGGCCATTCCCTAATTGGGGGATTATGTGGGGATTGTTGGTCCATGGTTGGTGTTCAAAAGCATTCGGATGATTCTCTCCCTGCCCACAAGAGTACTTATTGGGAGACTATACTTGATATTATCAGAGATATTGTAGTTTGTGAGACTCTTGCTCTGTGGATCCTTGTATTTTTTATTGTAATTATTATTGAAATATTATGCTAGTTGGAAAAGTAATTAATTACTCATTGTACATTGACAATAGTGGTTGTATTATTGTACCAACCAAGGCTAGAAATATGTTATTACTTTCTATATGTAGTTATTTTTTATTTCATGTGATGTTTGTGATTACTAACTAATAAAAGTTACATGTTTATTTTATGATTAAAATACTTAGTATGTAAACTAAGGTCACTAATTATATTTTTGTGGTGTTATCTAATGAAAGAATACGTGGAATATAATTAAAAAAACATTATGTTATTCTAGTAAATCCTAGTGGGGATGTTATGATTATAGCCTTGTATTATTTCTCCTACCCATGTTTTTATTTAGAAACTATCTTTACATGTGCCTTTTCCTCTTTCACTACTTGATCCTTCTCCACTTGTTCAATGTTTTTTTCTTTTCTATAGCATCCTTCATTGTTTGCCCTTCCGTGACTTTATTCATAATTGAGCAAATCTTCTTTATTATTCTCTTTAACATCTTTAGTTCTTGTGTCAGCCTTAAATTTCTTCCTTTGATCCTCCTACCTTCATAAATATTCATTTTTTCCTCATCATCCTTATCTTTTTTCTCAACTTCTACTTTCTTCTTATGTGCCTAAATCTTTTCTTCTTGCTCCTTTTTTTTGCTTCTCTTCTTTTTCTTTTTCTTATTCTCTTCTACTTCATCTTTTTTATTCTTCTCCTCTTGTTCCTTTTGGGTTTGGTCCTCCTTGACCTTTGATTTCTCCATCTTAGCCTTCTTTTATTTAGCCCAAACCTTCATAGTTTCTTACACTTGCTTTTATGTGATCTCATCCTGTGGCTTGGGTTGATCTAAATGTTTTTGGGTTGATGGCTAGACTAATAGATTTTATGGTGTGCACCTATTTCTATAGACTCAACAATATTGGGTTTATATGGTGATATTGGAGAATATGGAGACAATGGGGGTGAAGGTGGTGGGGCTGGATATGGAGAAAGGACCACTTATCTCATACTCATAGGTATATTTTTAATGAATATGAAAGACCAATATTTTAATTTAGCACTTAGATGCACAAGTTTGAACTGCAATTTGATCCTCTTGATTTTGTTCTTCTTTAGCTTCTTATTTGATGTATTCTATTATGGAAATTTTTTCCATGCACTTTGTGATGGTTAGAGATGGCATCGTAATGCCTATAGAGTGAGGTATACACATTAATGATATTATGGGACTTTCTTGATGTTCTTTTGCTTATCCCAACACTACTTTGTATGCATTTTTCTATGTTAGTGACATTTTTAGGGCTAACAATCTTGAGTTTGATTCCCCTTCTTGAAAAATAGCCTCTATTTAGTGCTTGGTTTCTACTTCCTTTGTGAATGTGTCTACAATTATAAACTATATAAGTATGGGTATTTGCACTAAAATTAAAATTGTAAATATTATTTCATATTAGGTAGGTGCAAACTACTTTCCAAAAGAATAATTCTTTTTCTACCTCCTCTTCATAGACATCATTATTGATGTCCTCTAATAATGAATATAGACTTTATCTAGTGTTAATTCCAATGTTTTTAAGCTTTACTCTATTGTGATCTTTGGCATATTCTTATTTTTGAGATAAGGTCAAAGTTTCAAGTCCTTTTTGGTGTTGGAGAAGTTGGTAGGCCAGTGCTTTACACTTTCCAAGAACTACTTGGGATGAATAACACAAGGGTTTTACTTGTAGGTCACTCTATATGTGCACACTTGCCCAAGATTATGTATGCTCCATATCATTTATATGTGTTGTCTATAGTGGTTGATATTATCATTGAGGCATGGATTCCACTAGTTTTATTGATATTAAAATCATGGTTTTTAGTAATGTTACCTATGCCTTCACATTGTTAATGCTAATAAAGAATGATAGTGGCATGACAAGTAGTTTTTTATTCTCATGGATCCAGATTTGGATCCAATTATGAATTTTTTGTCATTGTGGCAAGGGGTCCCAAATACATGAGAAGATCTATTGGTACATAAAGGTGTGAAGCAATCAGCCTTTGAATTTTGATCCACCACTAATTAAATTACCCAAGATGCATATAATGCTATCCATTTCTTGTCCAAACTAGATTTACAAATGAATTTGTGGGCCAATAGTCAACATTTGGTGTGATTGGGTCATCAGGTGATTACCATTGGGTGAAATAAAGAATTAGTGCCAATAAATGATACTAAAAATGTTTTATCACTCCTAAATTTACCTTATTTATGCTTGTATTCAGCTCTATTATGATAAATTTTATCTAATTGATTATTTATCCCAATTTGATGATGTGATGTGTTATGTTAATGACTCTTTTGGTGGATTACCTAGCACTCTTGGTGGTCTACCAATATCTATTCATTATACACTTTGTCAACACTTTCACTAGGGAATCATTCACTTAATCAATGGAAATTTATGGAAAAGCTCATGCATATGATTCCTTTATGTCAGGGTAGATAGGAAGATTATTTATTTTATAATGTGCCAATGATTTTCACCTTACATATAAGTCAGTAGCTTGCACCATGGTGTTGGAATTGATGTATATTGTGACATCAATTGACAAATTAATGTCTCCTTCAATATATTGACTCAAGATAGCTATTAGTGATTCATCTAGCTGACTAAAGATAGGAAACCTTATTAAATATTTTGCATCTGATTTATGCAACCTATTGGTAGGACCGAAACTCCCCAAAGCTCTGACACAACTTGTCAGATTTAAGAGCACACATGATTACCATTGTATAAGCAATTAAACATGTGGAATAACTAGAAGAACAAATAACTATCAATGAGAAAACACACAGAATATGAGAGGCAACACACAACTGTATTCAACTCATTACAAAGGAAATTACAATAAAGAGATCACACTCTTCTTCCACCTCTGTGAGGCTTCCTCCTCAAGGGCTCAAAGTAATCTTCCCACCTGAGTAATCTTCTCTCATAGGTCACAACACACAGCTAACACAAGTTGTTGTTCACCTCATTGTACATCTGTACAATCGAGTACAAATCGGTACTCCAAGTAGATCTCTCCATGATCCTGCTGATGTATTGCTGTCACCTTGGACCCTAGCCAATCGCCGATCTCTGTTTGACCCTCACATACACACATCCCTGCATATCAAACCTGATCTTACTTAAACATACATGGGGAATCCTACTTGATTCCACCATGGGAAGAACTCTCCAAGCTTCACATAGCTCTTCTACAAATTCTCCACTTAATAATACAGCCCATGAGTCTATTATATAGATCTCATGCATACACTGATTAGACTTGCTGCTCAAGACTTTGAACAAGTATTTAACATGCAAACTCTGTGTTCACTTAACTGACTATTCGTTAATAGCAGTTCAGACTGCCACAGGTGACCGACGTTGATCCCTACCATCCTGGAGGTGACCGATGCCGATCGATATTCTGCCGATGCTGGTTTACCTTCTGCATCCCCTAATTGACATCAGTGTGGCCTACCGATGCCAGTGACTGCATACTCTCAAAAACCTCTATTTGCAACAAGGTGTAGCTTTTAGCTCCACACCCTAACACCTATATGGTAAGGATAAGGATCCTAGATGTGAATTCATTTCTTGTGCTTGAGGGAACCATTCAGTATTGGTTGTGTCGATGAATTCAAAGTGATCAAGATCATGATAAATCACTCACCTCAAGGTGATTTTACAACACCCATATCTTATTTTTGTGAATAAGATGATGGTATTATAATTTTATTTGCTTTCATTACTCTATGTGCTATGATGAAAGTGTGTAAGAAATATCTACTCAATTTGAGGGTTAAACCTTGATCACAAAAGGATCTTGTTCAATTTAAATTTAAAGTATATTTTTATTGCCTTATATATATTTTCATACCTAAATATTCTCTAACACACTCATTAACTTTGTTGATTTATTTTTCACATTATTATGCTCTTACTTTGAATTCTGATGGATTTTTTGATGTGACCTTACCTTTTCGATGCATAGATTCAATGTTTTGTAAAATGACATTCAAGGATGTGATGAATAACATTTTATATTCTAAATATTTTCCTTTTATTGTGCATTAAATGGGTTTGATACCTCTATATATATTATATTTTAAGTGCTTTGTCATTAACTACCTTGGTAGTTACCATTGTCGTACCACTCAACTAGGGAAAATTTTAGTGGCCAATAATCAAATGAACTTAGGGTTTTCCAAGTGAATCTATTTAAAAATTATGGTGAATCAATTTAGAAGGTGGATAATTATGTAGATGAATCAGGAATTAGAATAGGGTTAATCAAGGATGGTGACATGGCATTCAAATGAGCATTGGACATGTTACATAGAATGAATGGATATGTAGATGGATTGACTATGTAGACTTTGCACATATAGATAGATTTATTGAATATGTAGAGGGATAATTACACATGAAGATAGGTCAAATATAAATGCAGATGATTTGAATGTAAATTTAGATGAGTCATCTACATGTGTAGATGGGTCATCTATACATGCAAACGGGTCATCTGTATATGTAGATGGGCATTTGCATAGTAAAAAAATAGGTAGGAAATTTATATTTAAAGGGGCATATGGTTTACTAAAATAAATTTTAATTATAATTTAAATTTATTTTATTATATATAATAAACTATGGTAACTCTACATCTGATATAGTTGGTTTCGTAGCTACATGCCTTACAATGTGGGAGATAGTTTCTCAAAATCCAATCTGGCCAATACTTATGCATTTTTAGGGTTTTATTATTAAACCTAGGGATTTAAAGGCATACATATTTCAATTTATATCTATTTTGGGTAAACATATAGTCATTTTTAGGTTTTTATGCCTTCTAGATTATTTGTCAGCATTTCTAGGACTCTTATATTTGTTAAAATTGAAGTTTACAAACCACTCACTTTGAACTCAAGCCAAAGTGGTGCGATTGGGGTAGAATAGGTCATAGTAATGACCTTTTCACATTAAATGAACACTGTGTTAATTTAACTTGATTATCATCCCTCCCTCATCCTTAATCACTTTCCTCATCCCTGGTCACCCCTAATCACTCCCTCATTAACCATCATCATCCTTCATCATGTCTAATCACTCCCTCATCAAATTTAATTGATCCTTTAATAACCTTCATTATCCCTCCCCTTTAACTTTTTCAACAGAAGCCATCGAAGCATGCATGTAGGTAAATGACAAAAATATAGATGATTAACAACACTTAGATGAAATATAGATGATTCAATACAATGTAGGTGATCAACTACAAATGAAGATGATTGACAATAAATGTAGGTAATTGATAGCAAATGCAGATGATTTCAATAAATTTAGATGATTGAATGTAGTTAGGATGTCTAATATAGTATAAATAGTGGTTAATGAACCCAAATTGACTTTTGAGGTACCAATGAAAAACATTTATAAGAATGCAATTTATTTAAAATAATTAGTGAGATGACCCTAAAAAGTAACTTACGTCTCAAAAATTTATTTGATTCCACCTTGTTGAGTACCCCAAAAAATAACCAAATGCCGATTTCTAAAATTAGAATATTAAAAAATTAATAAAAATTCACCACTAAAATTTTCCTTGCGCTCGACCATACATTTTATTCACCACCTCTTCTTGGAAATTTTTATTTGATCCATGAGTTGATTGATTTGTGTTTCTTCATTATTATGTTGTTTCCTTTTTATGTTTTTCGATGTTGAATTTGGTCCACACCTTGAATATATATGATACAAATATCAAAATATATACATCTACTACTACTACCACCTATAAAACATAATAAAAATGTAAATAAAATCTTAACTACATGGTGTTACTCAACACCCACTCATTTTTTGTATGTTTTGCTAGATATCATTACCGATACGACTTCAACCTAAAATAATACACCCTTCTAAAAATAATGGTTCCTTGAAGGTATCTAAGTATATGTAGATGATATTTATGAATTTTATAGAACCTCAGTCTTGTCCACTTGGAAATTTTAGATCTTGGTTATTCCTCTCAATTTCAGACATTTATTGCTTTTGTAAGTCTTGCATCTACTCTTTCTTGTGTCCCTTTGCTTATTTATTAGTTTGAACAGTATTATGTTGATAACCTAGGCCTCATATCTTTCATAGAATGCTTAAAACCTATTTATCTTATGCCTCTACAAGTTCTTATCTTGCACCTATTTTCCTGCTCTCTAGATATTTACATCCCAAACAAACACCTACGTCGATGCAAGTGTCTTATTATGACACAAGTTTATAGTGCCCTAAAGTCATCTAATTTTCAAATAAAATATATGTTAATGTTTGTCATAAGTTTTATTATTTGAGATATTATCTTGATAGGAGTATATGTACAATCACTCATTATAGAAACACCTACCACAAACTTAACATTCATACCAAAGATGATTCAAAGAACATTCAATTGAGTAAAACTTCCTTTTTTTCTTTTTCTCTATTTTTATATTAGTCACAAGGATAAGACATCTATAGGTCTAAAGTACTGAATGATCAAACCACGATCTATATTTTCCTAGTTACAATTTAGATCATTGTTATACATACTTATCACACATTTCATGATTCACATACAAGTAAACACATAGGGGAAAACTACATAAGTTTGAGGCACTCTTTAGAGTATTGGATATGTAGCAAATTCTTATTGATAAATGGGTATTAGTGTAGCTCCTTCAATACTTTAGACCTGTATATGTATTAACCCTATGATTGATATGGAAATAAGAGAAAATAGGGAAGTTTTACTCATTTGAGTGGTTGATTGAATCTTATTTGGTATGAATGTTATGTATGTGCTAGGTGAGTTATGACTGAGGGTTAATATTATATTTATACCAATCCTCTTGGAGAATATCATTATTAATGAATTAAAAAAATATAATCTTGATTGGTTTTCAGAACTAAAACTTTACCCTTCTTTGGTTGACAAGATTTGTGTTCAAATAATTACAAGTTACTTATTCTTTGATTGTTTAATTTCAACCTCCAAAGAGATCCATTTTAAAATTATACATAGGTATTTTCTACTCAGGTTCATATACTTAAAAACCTCTTTTTGTTCACCAAAATTTGGTATGGACTTTTTAATTATTGTAATTTACTATTTTTAGTAAATATTGGCATAAAAATCAAATGGTGTAATTATTTTTAATTAATTTTTGTGTTTCATAAAAATAATATTTTATTCAAAAACATCTCTTAGATCTTAGAAATAAATTATTATTTTATCAAAAATTTTGATTCTTTGTTGGGAGTATTCTAGAGTTTTGTGTATAATGCTTTCCACACTATTTGACATATTTATGATTAATAATAGATCAAATTTAAAATTACTCAGAGGTTTTTCATAAATATATTTATATAGACAAAACCCCTTTTTCCAAAATATTGTATGGATATTTTAAATTTAACATTTTACTATTTTTAGTAAATTTAGACCTACATGTCGTACATTGTACTTTTGTTTCCCTATTTTTGTGGGTTCATATAATTTACTATTTTTCATAAAAAACCTATCTCAAATTCCAAAATTTCCAAACCAATCACTTTATATTTATTTATCTTCATTTGGCAAATTATGGTGACCCTAATTTTTAGTCTTAAAACCCTAGTTGACCTAGGGTTTCATGATTTTGTGTTTTCTAAATTCTAATTACTAATTTCAAAGTGTTAAAATTTTAAAATTTAGAATTTTATTGTTTCAAAAATCATGTTCAATATGGATACATATCTTAGTTACTTCATTGTACAATACATAATGGTAGATATTACTTGTTATGTTTCATGCATGAATCAATCAAGGCAATAAGGGGTTCAAAATCCAATCATTTCAAAAAAGCAAATCAAATAATGATCCTAATTGAGATATAATTCAAAATTATATTTACTAGTCCTGTTGCATTAATATTGAGCTTATTCTTCCTAAACCTAAGAAGGGTGATAGCTACCATCCCTCTAACCAGGTCCACACTATCACTCCTTCAATGGGTAAGGTAGGTGATGCATGTATGTATATTCAATCTGAAGTACCTAGGGTTTGTGATTATGAATCCCTAAGAGATCAAATCACTAGTGTGGGTAAGTTAGATAAAAGAGTTACAAAATTAGATTACACTCCTATAAAATCTAACACATGGTAGTGTTAATCTTGTGTTTGGATCCTCATCTACCAATGTTGTGCCAAACATAGTTTCACATCTAAGTGAAAAAAAAAATATAATAGATCTAAAATAAGTGATTCAAAAGGTGACCAAAAGGTTTCTAATATTCTAAGTGGAATCCTAAGAGAAATGATTTAAAACATAGAGGTAAATCTTAAACATAGAGTGTAATCTAATAAATTTTGAAAGTGTGTGTACAAAGATTTAAACCATGAAAATAAATAATAAATTTGAATACACAAATGGAAATATTAAACACATGTTATATTATATTCTATTTAAAAATCATATAGGAAAATAAACATATATATGAAATTCGTTCCTATATTTATGGAGCTCATATCCTTATCAATATCTACTCATATCCCTATGAATACTCAAAAAACTATTTACATATTATTGTTATAACTCTCAACAATACCACTAACCACAAAAAAACCTATTTACATGAGTATATATTCAACTCACCATATAATATTTAACTACCGAACAACTAAATATTTTATTATGAATTATCACTCATGTAATTATTCACCCAAATTCCATGTGAGGCTAACTTTTCCTAAAATTACCCCCTTATTACTTACATGGTAATTTTCATTTCACAAGACTTAATGAAAGTAGAGAAGGAACACATCAACCTCTCATAGACCATTCATTATCAGGAACACATTTGATGAAATAGTGTTGGAACTCTAAACAAGAACCATCTGCCATCAACTATTCACTATTGGGAACACATTAACCTAGTAAGTGTAAGAACTATAAGTAGGAAACATATATATAACCTTTACTCCTAAATATCCTAAAAACCTTTATTATGTAGTTCATCATGTGATAAAATAGAAAATACACCTCTTATTTATCACACATACAAAATAGTACTAAAATGAAAACATAAAAACATATTCACCAATAAAATAGAAGTGGCCCCATCATTAGTGTCTAAGGAGAGGCATATAAGTCCTCCTTATTCCAATGCATCCATCATCCATGTTATTTATTATTCAATAATTTTAGATTTTAGGGTAAAAATTTACATGTTGTTTTGATGACAATATCCCCAATAATTTTGAACAACATGAGGCATCAATTTCAACATAAAATGCACCATGTTTACAAAATGAAGGTTTTAATTTTGATATTTAATAATGATGATCTACATGATGAAAAATAAAAATTTGAACCATAATATTGAATAGACCTTGAGACTCATTAAAACTTAGACTAATCAAAAGACTCATATAAATCAAAAGACTAGGCATTTATACTATGAAGTATTATCTAATATACTAATAGATATGAAATTATATCATAACTACTCAAGAGTGAAAAAATAGAATAGACTAAAAATAGTTCTAAGGATATTAAAACCTTACAAAATTAGAAATGTAAATACCTAAAATCTAACACTATGGTAATAAATGGCATAATGATTTGACATATGCAAGTAAGTCTAAATGATAACGAGTAAGATCAACAAAGGGATGCTCAATCCCACCTTAACTAGATTAGGATTATCAACCTCTAATATGATGCCTTAATGACTCACTTGATGCTCTTTTAACTAGAATTTTTTTGAGAAGATTTCATAGTGTTGGTAAAATATTTAGTAAATGGTGACAAATCAAGATTTCATTATAGTTCATGAGATAAAAGTCCTATATTATGAGGGAAGTTTCCATGTATTGAAAGTAATAAAAACTAACACAATTATGTACAACATTTACAAGTCAAATGAAAGGGGATAAGTAGAAACTCAATCCAATTGAAAATAAAAGAAACATAAAAGAGAAAACAAAGAGCCATATTAGATTGATTAAATTCAAATTTCACCCACTCAAATAAAAAATTAAATTGAAAAGGGAAATTTATTTTTGAGAGATCAGAGACCATTCATTCTTGGAACAATGAGAAATACATTGACATAAAAAAATGTATGCTCATTAAGGACATAACTAGACACAAAGTTTAAGTAACTCCTCATTCTTGGATAGTGATTGAACACAAATTTTTATTCCTCTTCCTCTGCAAGTTTCACAAATCATGGACATCAAAAAGCTATTTTTCAATTTCCATTTCTTGTATTTATAACAAATGGAATAGGATGACCCTTCACATTCTGAAATGACCTTTTGTATTCTATTTTTTATCCTATTCTAATTTTCATAATTTTAACTTTTACAATCAAAAAATATAAATTTAATAAAATATATTTTATATTAAAATAGGAAAGAGAGATAGAGAACATATTTCAATAAAAAGCCTTCTATGAGTTGACAACACTGGCAGATGGGTTGACTGTCATTGAATCTTCTTTCACCTGATCTTTATCCTGTGTTCCCTTGAATTTTTAGAATCTTTTGATTGCTTCAATAGATTAATTTATTTTTTTAATCACCACATGATGGAAATATGTGAACCATATTTGGGAAATGAATGCCAAGGAACATTGATCTTTAAACAAATATTATAACTAGGCGTTAAACTATTCTAGTGAAATATGAATTTCATTGAGAGTTATCATTGAAAATTTATTGAATTTACCTTCATTAAGAAGATTTTATTTTCATACCTTTTAGAATTAAACTTTTAGTTCATCCACAATATGTGTCTTAGTTCCATTTTTTTATATAAATGGCAATGGATCTCATCCAGATTGCTTTAAATTAGCTTGATTTTTTCTTCACCCATATCTCTACTCTCCTTCAATTCTTTTATGGATTTGTTCAATATTTCCATATTCTAAAATCTACATTCTTATGATTTATAGAATGTGTCATAATCTTATTTCTCAAATACTCCACCTTATACCATTACTTTGGCTTCCATCATGTTCATTTATTTCATGCATTTGATCACTTCTTCCTATTTTACCTTCAAGGTGGAGGTGTAGACTTTGATCTGTACATAGATATCCTACAATTCTTGACTAATAAGATCATATCTCCTCATGACTTCTTCAATTTAATTCATTCCATTTGTTAGGAAATCATCTACCCATGATTTGAGAGTCTTTCTATAGGTATTATATTTACTAATTATGGAAATAACATCATTGCTTATTCTTGGTAATTATGTTATAACATCAACTAGTGGTACTATAGGTTTGTATTGGATGGATCAGATAATTGACATAACTTGCTAGCTATTTTATCTATCTTTTGAGTTTTTATTGAGTCAACTCATCTTGGTCATACCTCTTAATGATCCTTTCAGTGGTTTCTCAGAGATTATGAATATCACCTTCTCTTGTTATTTCCCCAAGTGATATTATTTAAAGATTATAATTTTCTAATGCCATTTCTCTAATTTCCTTCTCAACATTTGGTTTAATAATCTCTACAAACTATGTTACTAAATAATATGATACCAACTTAGAGGTGGTGTTTTCTTTCTTTGGTGCAGGAGTCTTCAAGAGACCATTTACCACATCAAAATCTAGCAATTCTGCTTCAACCACCCTTTTTATTTTCTAGAGCATAGGTTGCATCTATTAAAATGAAAGATATTTTAAGTTAATCACTTGAGTAGCTGATAGAGAAGGGGTAGATTGATTTGGAGGAGGAGGAGGAACTTGTGGAGATCTAGATGGAGAATGTAGGTTTTCTTCTTAACCCTTTTTTCTACTATTCCATTTCAGAAGATGAAGCTATGTATCACTGTGTGGTGTCTGGGATGAACAAGTTAGGATCACCCAAGGTTTCAATTAAATATCATGGTCTCACTCATTTATTTTATTGCTTCTTTTTCCCTACTACCATATTTTTTTCACATTGCTTTCCCAAATTCTTCTTAGAATTGGGATCCTCATCTCCACCATCACTAAAAATAGAGGATCTCAAGGATTAAAAAACCACCTTAAAACTACACCTATAAACTGATGGTGGATATTTCTTTGAAGGAGTTGAAGCTTTCCATCTTTTTGAGATGCCTATGGTTACTCCATCTAGTTTGTTATCTAACATTTTTTGTGCAATTCCATACTTTTTGCATCCTCCATTTCAAGTCATTTGGTTCTCTGATTAACCAATAAATAGTTGGCAAAGGCACATTCATAATTGTGTTAGCATATTATTGATCAAGAATATTTGAATTGTCATCTAGCATCCCCTTAGGAACCCATTCATTTTTAAATGCCTTTATTTGATCTAGGGTCAATCAAATCCAATATATTTGGATTACCTCAAATTATTTTGCGTAGTCATCCTAATAGTCTTGAATATGAGGTTTATGTTCATGTACAAACCCTATACCTATATTTTGATTCACATATTTTTTGGTATCCATAGAGTTTCTATTGGCATAGGTTTAGAGAGTGAACTTTGAGATGGCCAATTATATGTCTTGAGCATTTAAAATAGACTTACAAATGAAATGACCCAATATAACGGGGAAATAAAAATTGAGTACATGTTTTTATCTACATCATTTATGAATGATTGATAATTGCTTGTAGAGATCAACGAGGATGATATTATCACTATCCAGTCTTGGAAGACTTAAGGGATGCCCTTCATAACATCTGGCCTTGATGTATGTAAAATTTTAGAAATGAATATAGTAGATTCCATATTGGTTAACAAATTTTTTTACTTCAACAAAGATCCTCATTCCCCAATATTTTTCTAGCAACTACACTACTCTCATTGTGAATGCATCATTGATCCTAGTGTAGTTTTTGTTACTTTGTTGCAGGATGAGCTAGGGGAAACACTCAAATACTTGTCTTATTTTGACACAAGTGTCCAGTGCCCTAAAATCATGTAATTTTCAAATAAAATGTATATTAATGGTTATTATAAGTGTTATTATGTGAGATTATCTTCATAGGGGTATATGCACAATCACTCCTCATTCTAAACAAACCTAACATAGACTTAAAATTCATACCAAAGATCATTCAAAGAGAATTCAATTGAGTAAAGATTCCTTATTTTCTCCAATTTTTATATCAGTCATAGGGACAACACATCTATTAGTCTAAAGTACTGAAGGAGCAAACCAAGAGCTATATTTTCCAAGTTACAAGCTAGATCATTGTTATACTTATCAAACATTTCATGAATGACACACAAGTAAACACATAGGGGAGAACTATATAAGTTTGAGGCACTCTTTAGAGTATTGACTACATAGGTAATTCTCATTGATAAAGGGGTCTTTAGGGAATCTCCTTAAGTACTTCAAACCTATAGAGTATTATCCCTATGATTGATATGGAAATAAGAGAAAATAGGGAAGTTTTACTCATTTGAGTTCTTGATTGAATGATAATTGGTATGAATGTTAGGTATGTGCTAGGTGAGTCATGATTAAGGGTTAATATTATATTTATACCAATCTTCTTGGGGAATATCTTGAGTTATTAATGAATACAAAAAATATATAAACTTGATTAGTTTTCAGATATAAAACTTTACCCTAGGGTTTTACCCTCCTTTGGTTGACAAGATTCATGTTCAAACACTGTAAGTTACTTATTCCTTGATTGGATCATTTCAACCTCCAAATATATCCATTTTAAAATTATACAGAGGTCTTTTCTACTCAAGTTCATATACTAAAAAACCTCTTTTTGTTCACCAAAATTTAGTATGGATTTTTCAAATTTTGCAAGTTAATATTTTTAGTAAATGTTGGCATACAAAGTGAATGGTGTACTTATTTTTAAATTAATTTTTGGGTTTAATAAAAATAATATTTTTATTAAAAACATCTTGCAGATCTTAGAAATAAATTATTTTTTATCAAAATTTATGATTCTTTATTGGGATTATTATAGGGTTTTGTCTATAAATATTTCCACACTATTTGACATATTTACGATTAATAATAAATCAAATTTCAAATTGCTTGGAGGTTTTTAATAACTATGTTTATATAGATAAAAAACTATTTTTCAAAAATATTGAACAAATATTTCAAATTTAACATTTTACTATTTTTAGTAAATTTAGATCTACATGTCATACATTGTACTTTTGTTGCCTTATTTTTATGGGTTCATATCATTTCCTATTTTTCTTAAAACACCTATCTCAAATGCCAAAATTTCTCAACCAATCACTTTATATTTATTTATCTTCATTTGGCACATTGTGGTGACCTTGATTTTTGGTCTTAAAACCCTAGTTGACCTAGGGTTTCGTGATTTTTTAATTTTCTCAATTATAATTACTAATTTCAAAGTGTTAAAATTTAGAATTTTACATTTTCCAAAATCATGTTCAATATGGATACTTTTGACCAAATTTGACTTTTAGGTCAAATTGGGGCACCCTAGGTAAAAATTTGAGTTTTAAGTGTTTTAGGGAGTTTAATATTTGGTCATAAGGTATATCATAGGTTATTTATTGTTATTCAATGTTATATTAGACCTGGTCATTAATTTTATTAGCCAACATGTCTTTTTGAGTCATTTTAGGGGTCAAAATTGAGCATTTAATGACTTTTATAAGTTTATATGGAAGCGTGAAGGTTCCAAGAGGTTTTGTCATGTGCCATGTGTCTTAGGGAGTCTTTGGTAACTGTTATTAACTAAAAATTGGTAGGTTCCTAAAAAAAATGGTAATTTCCTTGAAACACTTGAGAATTTAATGAGGTGTATAGAATTGTACCATATCTTATAGTTTGAGATGTTTCAAAAATGTCCCTTGGTCTTATATACACTCACTTTAGTGATCATTTTTATCAAAAACTCCAAAAAAATAATAAAACCACTTATTTCTCCTTCCACTAGGCTTGGGAAACAAAAATAATCTTCAAGTTTGTGCTTATTATAGTCATCATGAGAGGTTTTAAGAAAAATTCTATTGAGGGTATATTCTACACTCAGTAAGATTATACTTGACCTTTGGTTGTAGGGGAATGATGGTTTGCGCTTTATGAACCAATCTTAAGAAGTTGACCTTTCAAATCTGCCTGCTAATCTGTGTACCCTATAGTTTTTTCCTTGGTTTCAATAATTTCATAAACCATAAATGATTATATTGATTCCAAATTATTTTAATCTCCTATAATTATTTATATGGTTTGTTTCATGTTTCAAGTTTATTTGATAGTCTAATAACTCACTTTATAGGAAGGTGTCACAATGTGAGGTTTTAGTCAAAGATCTTTGTTTGCAGATTGTTTAGTTTTTAGAGGAAGTTTCTTAAGAATGCTATGTGATGTTTCCCATATCCTAATGACACATTTATCATCCTATCCTTATGTATATCCTCATAACACCATGTTTGGATCAATTTTTTAGTCTTACCAAGCTCGCAACCAATTCTTTGCTTAATTTCACTTGTATCCATGTTAGATCACATGTGGAACCTATTTATAATGTCCATGGAGGTTATTTGGAAGCATCATGATGTTCCATGTTGATATTTTTTTGAAATATAAATTGAACATGAAGCCAATCCCTTTGGTGCATGAATCAATTTAGGTTCATTGCTTGCATACAACCTAAGTCCACCTATAAGGGTCCTTCTTTGGTAACATCATGATGAAAGAAGAGATTTAAAAATTAGTACAAGTATTTTATAGTATTATAAGTGAATTTTAAATCTTGGATAATGCTTAAATTGAGTACAAGAACACATATCTTGCTGACTTCCTAAATTCACACTGCCTGCTTGCAAATAGGAAATGTGCATCTACAGGTGTTAACACAAAAGCTATGATGTGACTTGAAGGAATTTAAACATGTGATGAAGCCTTAATTTGGGTATTAGTATGATAAATATACCTTATAATACCTATTTTTAAGGATATATTATCAAATGGAGTTGAGATCACTTCAAAAGCTCAAATGATTGAGTTTCAGGCCTCCACCCTAAATTAGCAAAATAGAGAACCTAAGAGTTTTATAGAAACTTTAAAACATGGTTGCCATGGGATTTTAGGAATATATATTATCAAGCATAATTAACTATATCATTTATAATCACCTTGAAAAGTTGGAAGGGCAGAGAGTTAATGGAGGTTGTTTGTTTAGGGTCTTAATTTTTCTATTAAAACACTATTTTCTTTCAATATCATCTATAGGACTGTGATCCAAATGAGGCCTTTGATATCTAAAAGTTTTAAATTGAATTGATATCATAGTTTTATCATTTATAAATTATGAGGGTAACATTCATAAGTAGAGAATCCACCTCAAGGAATGTTATACAATGTTTTGCCTCACCATAGACACCTACAGGTGTCTCTTCTCATGGAAATACACACCTACATTAGTATAACATAGTGCACAATATAGTATGGGGATATCAAAAATGATCTCATAAGGATGTTTCCATTTTGCTTAGTGAACTCCAAAATAAATTTTATCATAAATTTCAAAAGGATAATGCCAACTTGCAAGTTTTGCTTCAAGGAGGTCAACCACTATTGACTGCAGGTAGTCGTGGACTGAGAAGTTAAGTATAAGTGATGATATTTCATAATAATGAAAAAAATGGTCAAAAAAAAAATAAGAGGTCTACGGAGTTTAAAGGAGGTTTTTTATAGTTTATTTCAAGCTTGAATGCACTATAGTTAGAAACCCCTATTCAACAAGAAACACAGTCAATTATGACTATAGGGTGATAATGAGATGGGGAAAGGTTTAAAGTGATGTTCTAAACTTTCCAAAGTGAAATAAAGGACCTAAAACATGTATAAAATGAATATATGGAGACCTTAGGTGTTTTTATACCCTATTTTAAATCCCAAAACATATAACTACACCTACAAGTGCCCACTTTCCAAAGCAAAAAGGACATAGTCAGCTTTGACTATGATAAGCAATGATCAATTTGGGGTTTGTGAATGTGGGATGAAAAAAATATGTCTAGATGGAAAATTATGACCATGAAAAGATTAAATATAGTTTAAATAAATATTCCAAGGTTAAACTATCCTCAATGCACCTATAGATACAATACCTTGAGGGAAAAAATATAGTCTACTATTGATTGAGTCAAATAACAAGCAAGTTTGGTGGTTTGGAGTATGGGAAGTGCATGAAGGTAGGTCATGGAAATAAAAATAATTATTAAATGGAATTATGGGACTCAAATATGCCTCTAATCACTATATTCAAGACTTGAGCACACATATACACCTTCAGGTGTAACATATTAGAGCAAAACTCAGTCATGTTAGAACTTCAGTCTTGAGAAGTTTAATGAAGAGGAAGGGTTTCAGGGTGCAAGCATAGTTATGAGTGATAAATAGAATTATTAATGTATTTTATATCATGAAAATAACATTATTACACCTCCATAATGGATATAAATAAAAATAAAGACCTTGACAAAGTACTTATAGTTTACATAAGGAAACCTTTGCATACACAGTTTGCCCTCCACAAGGTCAGTTTGGAATTTGAAGAATTTAAGGGGTCTATTGACCTAGTCAAGAGCCATTTTTTTGTGTAAGGTGTATTATTTACTTGAGGAATATTATCCAACATTCAATTAGTCTAAGAAAATAAGGGAAGTTCCTTTTTTGTCTTAGATAGAGGGCACTCCCATTAAGAAAAGCGAGTAGGTTTTAAAGAATAAGAATGGAAGGGTGGATCAAGAGTTGTGAAAACTTGTAAAGAAGGTGTATAAAGTTGTATGAAACCTAGGATATCATATAAAACTAGGCATAAAGAGAGAAATGCTGTAAGAACAGTCTAAGCCCGTGAACTTATAGGTAGGTCTATTAGGCCTTGAAGAGGCTTAGTGCCAAATAGTAGGCAACTTTTATTTTTAGCTCTTGGTGATCTTTTTGAATGACTGAAGCATTATTTTAGGATGTCATAATACTTTTTTTAAGCTATTGGTAAGTAAGGGGACCATCAAAAAGTCATTTTTTACTTTGAGGCAACTTAGACCTATTAGGCAAGGTTCAAGCTTAGTGCCTAAATGAGGTGTCGTTTGCACTTATAACATGAGATATGATTCCTAACCTATTATATAATGTTTATATGGTATAATTATGTATTTTAAAACTTGTAGAGAAAGCTTTAAGAGAGTCATTTTAAGCTTGAGACCATTGATAGGCTTTTGCAAATGGAAAAAAGGGATTGATAAGACAAGTTTGAACACTCACATCTTTATTGATGATTTTCATGGGAGCCAAAGAAGTTAAAATATGTTGATGAAGGTATTGAAATATGAATTTATGGATTTTTTTTGATAATTGGATGTCAAACCTTTATGAAACAACCTTAAGAAGTCAAACTGTTCAAAACCCTTCCTAAACCCTTACAAAGACCAATTTGGAGAAATGAAGTTGGAGACGATTTATAATGGAATATTTTGAAGATTAAACCTATTTTAAGTTTCATATTACTCATTAATCATACTCCCCATTCTTTTTATTTTCATAGGATTGTACAGACATGGAATAAACAAGGTATTTTTGACCATTTTGTGTGTTTTACAAGCTACAAGAGGTTTCAAGAGGTTAAATAAATCTTGGGAGGAATTTTTAGACTTTATATAACTAATTATGTTCATTTAATTCTAAGTAAAAAATCCTAAGTTTCCAAACCAAGTGCTTCATCTCAGCCATTCAAAACTAGCATGTTGGACAAACTAGTGAAAAAGGTGGAAAACTTCCAGTAGAGTGATTTTAAGGTGTCCCTAATGATTATAAGGACATGGATGGTATTTAAATGTGTAATTAAATACATAACATGTATTTTAATGAGAAAATGAAGCCAAATATGTAGGGTGCATGAAAGAAGAGTTTTTTGGACTGCAGATGATGATGATGGCTCCTTTCCAATTGATTCTAGATGACCAAGCCTACAACCAATGTATGGAGAGGCATACAGAGACCCTTAAATTTATTTACAATAATTTTACCTAGTAATATTTATTTATGAGGTGTTCAAAGGAGGCCAATCATGAAGGTAGTTTTTTGAGCCAACACAAGGAATTGCATGCCACTTTTCATGAGTTTTATGCCTTGTGTGGAAACTTATTCTTCTTAACCTTGTATGGTTCATCCCATATCCTCTTATCGTGCATAATTAAATTATTTTATTATCTTTAAAAATTTACTTATGACCCTTGGACTTGTCTCTTCTCCTCTCTCTCTCAAGCTCTATAAGAGCTACCATTTTGGCCTTTTTAATCTAATACCACACTAGGTATGGTGAAGCCCTACTAGTTTATACATTATAATTTCATAATAAAATAAATTAAATTTAGTTTTAATTTCATATATCAGATTTATAAAGTGTTTGAAGAGACATATAATGAATGTTTAAGAGATATTCATTTATCCTTGCTTTCTCTCAATCCTTCCAGGATTGATGCAAGTGATTCCATGCCTAGCAGGTCATATGAAGTGTTGTAAAGTGTATGGAAATGTTATTAATTATACAAGGAAGTTTTAGAATATAAAAAAATGATCTATATTTCCACTTACCTTGGGTAGTCTTCATATATGGCACCTTCATATTGAAACACTGATGTTAGTGCACTCTAGGACTCTCAAATTAGTGTTGTATGCATTGTCTCAAAGTGATGAGGTAAAATAGTCTTATGGTAAACATATTGGTGCATCACCAATTATAATGTGTTTCATTTCATGCCAAAACTATCCCTTTTCTCCATAAATAACTAGTTAGTATAGGTGAAAGCATTTCAAGGCATATCTAGGGAGATAGCCCTTCATTCTAGAGAGTCATCTCACCAAATTGACTACCCAAAACAAGTGATATATTTCCATTATTCCACTTGGATGAGGATAGCTTATTCATCTCCTCAAAGGGTTCAAATCCAAGTGACAGCAAATACATCTCTTAGTTACTTCATTATACAATACATAATGGTAGCTATTACTTGCTATGTTTCATGCATGATTCAATCAATTAAGGCTATAAGGAGTTAAAAATCCAATCATTTCAAAAAAACTAAATCAGAGAATGATTCTAATTGAGAAATAATTCAAACTTATATTTACCATTTTTATTGTAAAAATATTGAGCTTCTTCCTCTTAAACCTAAGGAGGGTGATAGCTACCATCCCTCTAGAGAGGTCCACACTATCACTCCTTTAATGGGTAAGGTAGGTGGTCCATGTATGTATATTCAATCTAAAGTACCTAGGGTTTTTGTTGTGAATATCTAAGAGATCAAATCACTAGCGTGGGTAAGTTGATAAAAGAGTTAGAAAATTAGATTACATTCCTATAGAATCTAACAAATGGTAGTGTTCATCTTGTGTTTGCATCCTCATCTACCAATGTTGTGCTAAACAAGGTTTCACATACAAATGAAAAGACAAAATAGAATAAAACTAAAATAAGTGATTCAAAAAGTGACCAAAAGGTTTCTAATATTCCAAGTGAAATCATAAGATAAATGCTCTAAAACATAGAGGGAAATCTTAAACATAGAGTGTAATTTGATAGCTTTTAAAAGTGTTTATACAAAGATTTAAACCATGCAAATAAATAATAAATTTGAATATAGAGGGAAATATTAAAAGAATATTATATTCTATTCTATTCAAAAATCATCTAGGATAATGCATATATATAGGAAATTCATTCTTATATTTATGGAGCTCATATCCTTATCAATATCTACTCATATCCCTATGAATACTCAGAAAACTATTTACATAGTATTATTGTAACTCTCAACAATACCACTTACCATAAAAAACCTATTTACATGAGTATATATTTAACTCATCGAATAAGATTTAACTAACTAACAACTAAATATTTTATTATGAATTATTACTCATGTAATTATTCACATTACAATGTTCACCCAAATTTCATGTGAGACTAAATTTTCCTAATATTCCCCCATTAGTACTTACATGGTAATTTGCATTTCATAGTACTTAATGAAAGTAGAGAAGTAACACATCAACCTCTCATAGATCATTCATTATCAGGAACACATCTACTGAAACTGTGTTATAACTCTAAACAAGAACCATTTGCCATTAACCATTCACTATTAGGAACACATCAACCTATTAAGTGTGAGAATTACAAGGAGGATTAATATATTTAATATTCATTCCTAAATATCCTAAACACCCTTTTTATGTAGTACATCATGTTAGAAAATAGAAAATACACCTCTTATTTATCACACATACAAACTAGTACTAAAAATCAAACATAAAAACATATTCGTCACTAAAGTAAAAGTGGCCCCATCATTAGTGGATAAAGAGAGGCATATAACGCCTCCTTACTCAAATTCTTCCATCCTCCATGTTGTTTCTTACTCAAAAAAATTATGTTTTATGGTCAAACTTTGCATGTTGTTTTTATGACAAGATCCTGACATAATTTTGAACAACGTGAGGCATCAATTTCAACATAAAATAGACCATATTTAAAAAATTAAGGTTTTAATTTTGATCTTTAATAATGATGACCTACATGATGGAAAATAAAACTTAAAACCATAATATTGACTAAACCTTGATACTCATTAAAACTAGACTAATCAAAAGACTCAAATAACTCACAAGAGTAGACATGTATACTATGATGTAGCATCCAATATACTAATATATATGAAATTATATTATAACTACTTGAGAGTGAAAAAATAGAATAGACTAAAAATAGTTCCATGGATATTAAAACCTTATAAAATTAGAAATGTAAATACCTAAAATCTAACACTTTGGTTATAATTGGTGTAATGATTTGATAGATGCAGGTAAGTCTAAATGATAATGCGTAAGATTACCAAATGGATGCTCTATCCCACCTTGACAAATTAAGATTATCAACCTCTAATATGATGCATTAATGAATCACTTGACACTCTTCTAAATAGAATGCTATTAAGCAAATTTGGTAGTCTTGGTAAAATATTTGGTAAATGGTGACAAATCAAGATTTCATTACATTTAATGAGACCAAAGTCTTTCCTATATTATGAGGGGAGGTTCTTTTTATTGAAAGTAATCACAAATAACACAATTATATACAACATTTATAGGTTCAATGAAAGGGTATTGGTAGAAACTCAATATAAATGAAAATAAAGGGAGCATAAAAGAGAAAACAAAGAGCCATAGGAGAGTGAATAAATGCAATTTTCACCCACTTAAATAACATATTAAATTAAAAAGGGAAATTTACTTTAAGAGATCAGACACCATTCATTCTTGGAATAATGAGAAATACATTGACATAAAAAAAATGTATACTCATTAAGGAAATAACTAGACACAAAGTTCAAGTAACTCCTCATTCTTGGATAATGACTGAACATAAAGTTTCTTTCCTCTTCAAGTTTCACAAATCATGGACATCAAAAAGCCCCTTTTTAATTTCCATTTTTTGTATTTATAACAAATGGAATGGGATGACCCTTCACATTCCAAAATGATCTTTTGTAATTTATTTTTTATCTTATTCTAATTTTCATAATTTTAACTTTTACAATCAAAAAATATAAATTTCCTAAAATAAATTTTATATGAAAATAGTAAAAAGATATATATAACAAATATCACTAAGAAGATTTCTATGAGTTAGCAACACTGGTAGATGGATTGACTATTGCTGAATTTTCTTTGACCTGATCTCTATCATGTGTTTCCTTGAATTTTTTGAATCTTTTGACTGCTTCAAGAGCTTCATTGATTTTTTGAATAACCACATGATGGAAATGTGTGATCCATCTTTGATAAATTAACATCAAGTAACACTGCGATTTAAACAAATCTTCCAACTAGGTGTTTAACTCTTCTAGTGAAATATGAATTTCATTGAGAGTTATAATTGAAACTTTATTGAATTTACCTTCATTTATAAGATCTTATTTGACTACCTTTTGGAATTAAACTTTTATTTCATCTAAAATATGTGTTGTAGTTCCATTTTAATTATATAAATGGCAATGGATCTCATCCAAATTGCTATAAATTAGTTTGATTTTTTCTTCACCCATATCTCTACTCTCCTTCAATAATTTTATGGCCTTGTTCAAGTTTATAAAATCTAAATTCTTCCCATTTATATAATGTTTCATCATTTTATTTCTAAAATACTCAACCTTATACCATTACTTTAGCTTCTATCATGATCATTTCTTTCATGTATTTGATCACTTCACATTTTACCTTGAAGGTAGAGGTGTAGACTTTGATCTGCACATGTATATCCTATAATTATTGACTGATAAGATCATATCTCTTCATGAATTCTTCAATTTATTTCATTCTATTTGTGAGTAAATCATCTACCCATGCTTTGAGAGTATTGCCATTGGTATTGTCTTTACTGATTATGGCAACAACATCCTTACTTATTCTTGGTAATTATGTTAGAGCATTAACTAGTAGTACTATAGGAGTTTCTACTAGATGGAGTAGATAATTGACTTAGCTTGATATATATTTAATCTATCTTCTAAGTTTTTATTGAGTCGAATCATCTTGGTCAGACCTCTTAATGATCATTTCAGTGGTTTCTTGAAGATTATGAATATCACCTTCTCTTGTTGCTTTTCCAAGTGATATTATTTTCAGATTATAATATGTTAATATCATTTCTCCAATGTCCTTCTAAAAATTTGGTTCAACAATCTCTATAAACTATGCTTCTTAATAATATGATACTAACCTGGAGTTACTCTTTGCTTTTTTTAGTGTAGGAGTCTTCAAGAGACCAACTACCACATCAAAATCTAGCAATTTAGCTTCAACCACCCTTTTTATTTTCTAGAGCATAGGTTGATTTTATTGAAATGAAATATATTTTAAGTTAATCACTTGAGTATTCGATGGAGAATGGGTAGGTTGATTTGGAGGAGTAGGAAGAACTTGTAAATATCCAGATGGAGAATGTGGGTGCTCTTCTTACACCTTTTTCTACTATTCCATTTCACAAGATGAGTCTATGTATTACTCTGTAGTGTTTGGGATGAACAAGTTAGGATCACCTAAGAATTCAATTGAATACCGTGGTCATACTGATTTCTTGGATCACTTCTTTTTCCATACTACCATATTTTATTCACATTGCTTTCTTAATTTCTTCTTGGGATTGGGATCATGATCTCCACCATCACACAAAATAGAGGATCTTGAGGATTTAAAAACCACCTCAAAATTAATTATCCTATAAATTGATGGGGGATATTTTTTCAAAAGAGTTAAAGTTTTCCATATCTTTGAGATTCTCATGGTTACTCTAGCTAGTTTGTTATCTAACCATTTCTTTTGTGCAACTCCATACTATTTGCATCCTCTATTTCAAGTCATTTGGATTTTGATTAACCAATTAATATTTGACAAAGGTGCATTCATAATTATGTTGGCATATTCTAGATCGATAAGAATTGACTTATCATCTAACATCCCCTCAGGTACCCATTTATTTTTAAATGACTTTATTTGATCTAGGGTCATCCAACACCAATATCTTTGGATTACTTTAAATTCTTATATGTGATCATCCAAATATTTTCTAATGTGAGGTTTATGTTCATATGTAGACCCTATACCTAGATTTTTCTTCACATATCTTCTAGTATCCATAGAGTTTCTATTGGCATAAGTTCGGATAGTGAAATCTAAGATGGACAACTATATGTCTTGGGCATTTAAAATAGACTTATAAATTAAATGACAATATAATGGGGAAAGAAACACTGAGCACATGTTTTTCTCTACATCATTTATGAATGATTGATAATTGCCTATAGATCCCAATGAGAATGATATTATAAATATCCAACCTTGGAAGTCTTAAGGGATTCCCTTAATAACCTATGAGCCAAATGTATGTAAATTTTTGGAATTGAATATAGTAGTTACCATATTAGTTAAAAAAATTGGCTATTTTAACAAAGATCTTCATTCCCCAATCTTCTTCTAGCAACTGCACTACTCTCATTGTGAATGCATCATTGATATTGGTGTAGTTTTTATTGCTTTATTGTAGGGTGAGCTGGGGAAAACAATCAAATTCTTGTGTTAATTTAGTGATAGTTCCACATTGAGACAACTTTGTGCATACCATCTAGGAGGCCAATGAGTATACTAGATAAGATGTCATGAAGAACTACCTTAATGTTTACACATTTAATAATAAATAATGTAGGGAAACACTGATCAATTTACCCCAATCCACAAATTGATTTCTTAGATAAATGACTTGCATTGGGAGGAACATCTAATGGTGGAAAGGTTTGATGTGTTCATTACCTACTATATGATTCAATAGGGTAATTATATATAAAATATCCTCTTTTAATTCTACTCTATATAAGGTCTTGGTAACCTTAGAGAGTTTTTCCCTTTTGTGTTTTAGCTAAGAATTATTCATAGTGGTCAGAAATTATTCAAAGTGGTCAAATAATTACTATGATTTGTGTCCCGATGCACCTCTCCTTGCTTTATGTTGGTACTAACTAATTATTCATGGAGGGGAATTATTAATGTCATTATTATCACTATTACATCTATCCTTACCATTAGTTTTATAGATTTTGAATTGATTTATCTAGTTTGTGAGTTGTAGTATTTGGCACAAGTAAATACTAAATCTTAACATTACATTAAAGTGGGAAAGGTAGTTTCCTGTGGAAGGCCACTTTTTATTAGGGGTTTAATCAACATCATTGGATTTTTTAAATTAAATATTTTATGAAATTCAATCAGGTCCATGTGTCCAATATGAGATTCATAAATCTTTGGGATATCATAATCCAACACCAGTAAAGGTTCATATCCCATATATTTGAATTTCATCTTGTTAGCTCTAGATTGACTGATGACTACCTAATAGGAAAGTGCAAGGATATTTAATAGATTAAGAGGTAGAAAATGTTGGATTGGTTGAAATAAATGTAGGGTGGTGTATATATGGTAATTCTAAAATTTAGGAAAATAGTTCTTCAAAACAAGATCTAGATGATATACTCTACTAGCGAGACAACTTTTACAATGTTTCTATAAAAAAATTGGTAGAGTTTTGTTGTTGTGGGTTAGAGGGGTAGAGTTTATAGATTAAAAAATGAGGGAAAATAACCATGAGAGAAAAAAATAAACCCCATTATCGCTGAGGGATTGAAGGTGATGGTGGTCCTTTGGGGATGCATAAATGTGGTTGCAACATTTGTCACATCTTGTATCTCTTCATGGTCGAGTGCCTGATGATCTGGCCACTACCTTCAAAAATATGCAAGCATGATTTTGTTAAAAATATCTAGGTAAGAAACTTTTCTAGTTATTTTATATTTTGCACTGATAATATTAGCAAACAACAGTTGGCTTAGGATAGGGATATGACTTCAAAATAAGGCATAAAAGAAGTATCTAAAACTCTAGGTTTTTAGTAGACTGATGTCATATCTATTGGGCTATGAAATCAACATAAATATTGATAGGAAGGGTAGAAAATATAAAAAAGGAAACATGCAATCAAAAGGGAAACCCATAACACATAGTCGGAAGGGAGAAACACAACTAAAAGGGAAACACATAACTAAAAGGGAAATGGTAGGGGATAGTCTACCATCATTCTTTATACAACTTCAGGTATTGCTCACTATAGGGTAGTGGGAGATGAGTACCATCTCTATATGATATATAATACATATTTTCACCATAAAAGTGTCTCACAAAAGATGTAAGTTTTTAGTGTTTATATTTAGAAAATATTTGGGTTTGGACTTGACTTTGAATTACTTATCTTGGAAACTTGACTTGTGAATGTAGAAAAGGAATTTGATTCTTTAAGAATTTTTGAACCTAGAACACTTGTCCTAAGTTGCTTGATTTGATTATAAATATTAACTTAGTCTTTGAACAAGTTTATTTTGGAATGTTGGTTTGATTTGAAGTTGTGTGAACTTAATTGAATTAAGTTTTGACTTTTGAAAAAGAAATTTTTGACTTCAAAAGAGTTGACCTTTAACTTTAATAGAGTTAGCCTTTGACTTTGACTTTGTTTGACCTTTGACATCAAAAGAGTTAAACTTTCATTTTGACCTTGGTTGGCCTTTGATTTTGAGTTGGACCTTGGTTTTGAATTGGTTTTAAATCAAAAATTAGAATTTGATTGGAACTAGGCATGGTTCAAAATGGGCAACATAACGACTAATTAAGACAAGAGGGGTATGCATTTGGATAAATTTTAAAATGACATCTAGAAGGAATTTAATATGAATAAATTTTGACATGATGACATGTAGAAGGGAGTTTGAACAAAATTTGGGTGTTGAATTTGATAGCATAATAGGTAAAAGGGAGTAATTTTTTACCAAAAAATTGAGTAGAGTAATGCCTCTTTACATAGGTGTATATGGGCTAAGTTTGAGATGTTTAGTTTTGACTTGGTTTTGGACATACAATGGGTTTTGACACAACATCCAAGAAATAAAAACTCAAGTACATGATCTTATATTAGTGATAAGTCATGATTACATCACAATAAGTGAGCCTTAAATATATTTAATTTAAGAGGAGAAATTTAAGGATTGATTTAATAAATTTTTAAGTGTAGGTGAAAGACCCACTCTTTCTCAAAGTTATATGTGATAGGAAATATTTGGGGGTTATTACCTTTGTACCCCTTCATTAGTTAAGGTTTTATGGCCAATAGGTCTTAATCTAAAGTTTTTTCAACTTACTAAATGGTCCCAAGCTGGGTGCAAAATCCATCAAAGAAGAGATCTAGGTGTTGGGTTATTTTTAGGGGGATACATCCATGATTGAAGAGACCATGGATTCCTCGATAATGATGTATAATGGATTAACACTTGGGTTTAAACCATTGATTTCACTAAACTCTTTATGGGGAATTTTTGTTAGGCCCCTATAACACCTACCAACTATTTATATCTCTTTCTAGAGATATAGGGATAGTATGAATATTGGGATATCAAACCCTAGTCATCATGCCCTAAAGACCCATGAGAAAGAAATCACACCCTAATCACGCATCCTAAAATCAAAAAGGGGAAGGTATCATTATTCCTAATTTTTAGAAATCTCAATAAGGGAAAGTAAAGACCATACTTAAGAAAATCTATTGGGATAAAAAAAAATGGTTATCTTCTAAGTATGTTAACTGTTAAATAAGCAAGTGATATCTATCACTGATCACTATAAATAAAATGAAAAAAAAAAACATAACTTAATATAGAAAGTAATTAAAAATATCCAACCATGATTGGTAAAATAATATAGCCACTGCTATCAATGTATAGATAAGTAAATAACTACAATAAATTAGGAATAATATTTTAATAGTAATAATATAATATAACATTCAAGATACAAGATACAAGGCTCTATGAAGTATTAGTTCCCAAATTCTAGTATATATGATAATCTCAAGTTTAGTCTCCAAATAAGTACTATTATGAGGAGGGTCAGCATTATCCAAGCACTTTTCCATACCAACCACAAACCATCGATCTCATGTACAATGCCCCATCAATGAATGGCCTTCCCATCACAAATGAGTAGATAGTGACAATGCAAGAATCTAGAGAGACAAGCTAGTACCTTTGTGCTATAATATTTCTAATACATGATGTATACCATAAAAAATGTATGTTCTAACATGATATCACTAAAACATGTAAATCATACATATGAAATGACAATGTATAACTAAACATTACTTTGGGAAAAGTTTTCAATAGTTATTGATCTTTAGGATCATTCAAATTCATACACACCATTTGATCAAATTATCTTCATCTAGTATTGGTGATGCTAGTAAGATAGTGAAATCTATCTCACTACTTAGTACCAACAATACGAGATTTGGTTAACATGAATATAACCAATAGATTCATACACATTACTTCTTACTTATAGGCATAAAATTTGTCATACACATGAGTAGTCAAAATGCATACATTTAGTCCATCAAATGTATGAATGAATCCCCACTATATTATTTATCACATAAATAATATGCATAGCAAGTACAATTTATACCAACTGAGAAAAATATATGCTTAAATTACATGTTCTAATTTTCTGTAACTAAATACAAATGTAGTATATTCTAAGATAACAATAATATCAAAGTCTAATATTTTTATGTACACATTACTCAACTACAAATAACCAGCCATATAATTTCAAGGTCAAATAACTCATTAACAAAACATAATGTTTCATTTATGTAACCTGTTGTACTTTTAGGAGGCTATACATATAAATACAATGTCCTATCCTTAAGATTTCTAGGACATAATTTAATAGACATTAAATTATAATTATAAACACACTTCTAATATACAGATATGAGCTGTGTGTGTGTGTGTGTGTGTGTGTGTACATATAT
The DNA here is from genome assembly GCA_037957365.1 of Torreya grandis. Classification (NCBI taxonomy): domain Eukaryota; kingdom Viridiplantae; phylum Streptophyta; class Pinopsida; order Cupressales; family Taxaceae; genus Torreya; species Torreya grandis. Next base: position 735,249 of record JARHVA010002340.1, read on the forward strand.
ATATATATATATATATATATATATATATATATATATATATATATATATACATACATGTGTGTGTGTGTATATATATATATCTATATGTATATATACATATATATCTACACACACACACACACACACACATATATATATATGTATATGTGTGTATATATATATATGTGCGAATTTTTACAAAATGTATGCATACATAACAATCAATAATTCGTTGTAAAAACATAAATATTCTATTTTATTTAGAACTTCTCATGATTCAAATAACCATTTAATTTAACTATTCTTAAAAAAGTGATCAAGGATTTAATGTAGGGTCACCACATACCCAACCCCTATTTCCCCCTATTCTAGTCTCTATGTTCATATACTATTCAAGGATTCTTAAGTATCAATCAAGTCTAACTAAAACTCATGTTGAACTATAAAATCCTTGCAGAGCGTGCTTAGTTTAATCATATTATCTTATGTATTTTTATTAAGTTCTACCTTATCGACATACTGAATATCATAACACTCACATCCATATATAAGCATTTCTATTTCTCATACAGGCTTCGAGAAGATAACCAAACACTAGTCTCAAGATCCTAGTCTAATAAATAACAAATAACAAATAAAAAATAACAAATAACAAATAAAAAACAATGTTAAAACCCACTACGAATATATGCTATCAATTACCTCTGCCTAATTGATTTTTGACTTAGCTTATCAATTTAGGTTTCATATGAACAAGTACACAGTCTAGGTATTGAGGATCATAGCTTCACAATAGGTAAACTTACACACACACACACACACACACACACACACACACACACACACACACACACACACACACACACACACACACACACACACACACACACACACACACACACACACACACACACACACACACACACACACACACACACACACACACACACACACACACACACACACACACACACACACACACATACACACACTTGATTTAGTTGATACTTACACACAACCAACTTAACATAAGTTTGCTATAATGAATAATATAATACACAAATCAACATATTTACACATATCACTATATTTAAATAGTCATATATTTCATGGATCGAATATCAATTAACATCAGTTCATACATATATCTATATTGATGTCAAAAGCACACAATATACACATTATTGTTTATATATATATATATATATATATATATATATATATATATATATATATATATATATAATTGTTTTACATGATGAACATTCACACAGTTTGAACAAATACCATTCCAATAGTTTTGAGTGACAAATTCAAACTTCACATTGGGAGATTAATTACCCAAGTTAATTTCATAAAATTTTATTTGTCAACAAATTATTCATGTAGAGTTCTATTTATTAACCAAACACTATCACAAAATTCTATTTACTATGATGACATCTACACTGAATTCTATTTCCTATTGAATTCATTTACATAGTTACACTATACATTTAATTCATCTAGGTAGATATATATTTTTTAAATAATCATGGTAGACCAATTTTATACTACATTGAGTTTATTTCCAAGATTGTATAGTTCACTCATATATATAGGTATCTCAGATCCTCAAATGAATATAAAATTTAAATTTATCAATTTGTCTGCTTTTCCTTCAATTTACTATGATGTTGAAGTTGTCAAAAAACACACATAGTGCATATATTGTCACAACAAGGGTACACAAAATTTTTGTCAAATTCCACACAAAAGATTAACAAATTCACCTACCTTATAACAATGCCCAAACTGAAATGGCACGATCCAAACAACTTTGCTTGGTTTGATCTTACTTTTCCTCTACATGCTGCCCTTTCCTTCTCCAATTTGCTCTCCTCTTATCCTTCTCTTCTTCATGTGCTCCTCTTCTTCTCCAATTTGCCCTTTTTATCTTTATTCCTTATGCCTCCCATCTTTCTTTCTTTTCCATTGCATCAATATTGCCTTTAAAGCTCACACTTGCCATTTTATCTATTTTTTGTGTTTGTTTTTATTTTCTCTTTTCATATATATATTATTTTCTAATTTGACCCAAGAAAAAATCCCAAAGATATTCAATCCTTCTCAGAGCATTAATTATTGTTTTATTCATTTTATTTCCTAATTATAACATAATCAATACATTTGATAATTATAACACAATATAATACAACTTCTAATTATAACACAATTGCATTATTTGTTACTAACTTAGCATAGGTAAATAATCATCATGATTTAATAATAATGACCAATATAAGGTCAATTATTCTTTTCAACACTATTCAATATTTGTGATAACTATTATACATATCCTAATAGTATTATAACAATGAAATTGTTGTTATTTCTACATCATATATATTATATAATGTTTTTATTATTTATTTATATAAGGCATTAATCCATATAATGATATTCTTGAATATCATAAAGATAACTAGCTAACATTTACAAGACATGAGGGTTAGTCTATATATGATACTACCATATACTACTTACTCAAATTTATGTTTCATAAAAAATAGTAATGATCATGAATATAATAATATGACATAACACATAGTAATATTCTACAATAAATATATGCATAATATCCATAATGCAATCACACAAGGTTAATTCTAGATAAACATTAACTTGAGGTAACACAAAACTAACATGCATAAGAAATTATCTAAATATAGACAACATCAAAAATTTACTAATGCTAACAATTTAAATTTTGCATAAAATGTGTACTATCTAACATGGTTTATGTTGACCAAATTTTGGCTCTTCAGGCTAAAATTGGGCACCCCTATTTGAAAAAATAAATTGTCTAAGTCTATATCTTTAGCTAGGTCTAGTACTTAGCTCCTATTTGGAAGAAGTGTTATTTGACAAATGCCCCAACAAATATACATGTCTATTCCTTTTAGAAAGTTCATTTTTGGTCTTTGCTAAGCCTTTGCCAAATTATTTCAAGTTTTTATTCTAAGTCTTTGCCGAATTCTTTCAAACTTTTTGTTCAAGGATTTTTCCTTAAGTGTATTTCATTTAGACTTTTCATTAGGCCAAGTAACAAATTCTTTCAGATAATTTGTCCAAGACAAATATCCTAAAGACAAGTGTCGAATTATTTCAAACAAATTATCCACGTAATTTTTCTAATGGGTATGTTTCAAATTTTTTGAAGGAATTATTTTAGACATTTTGTCTGAGATAACTTTTTTGAAAGGCACTTCAACTTTTCTAAAGGGTATGTGACAAAATTTCCAAAGGTTATGTTTCAACATTTTTGAAGGACTTTTTCAAGATAAAGGACACTTTCAAATTTATTTTAGGGTCATTTTAAAGAAGTTTGAGAGGTAATTTTTGGAAAGTTTGAAGGGCATTTTAACTTTCCTAAAGGGACATTTTCAAAAAGTCTAAAAGATTGTTTCTATGGGAAGGTGGACCATTTCAAAAAATCCGAAGGGTATTTTTTCCTTTCAAAAGATCATTTTCAAAATCTGAAGGACAATTTCAACTCTTTTAAAGGGTCACTTGCAAGAAGTTGAAGGGTATGTTCATTTCAAAAAAGGCCTTTTTCACTTTACCAAAGGGTCATTTTAAAGAAACAAAAGGGCTAGATGAAAAGTCTGAAAGAATTCTTTTAGAGAGATTGTTCAAGGAATTATTTCAAAATACTTGTCCAATATAAAGGAAGGAAAAAGGAAAAAAAGTGATCATGGGAAAAATGTTTGAAGAAATGCCTGAGGAGTGACGACTTACAAAACATCAATTTTAGACTGAATAAACTAGATATTAGAGTTTAAAAAAAAGGCTCAATGGGAAATTAAAGGTGAGGATAAGCGTAACAAGTAGAAATTATAACTAGGGCATTTGTTTTAGTTGTAACTTATTCAATTGTATCTGATTTAATTATAACTAAGGCATTTGGTTTAGTTGTAACTTATTTATAACTGATTCATTTGGTGACATAAAATAGCTCACCCTCCTATCTCTTGTATGCAAATGTAGCTATTTTTCTCAAGATAATAGATGTCCAAGTGAGCCTTTAAATTCCTGTGATTGTTCCACCTCTCAAAGGCTATATATATGCATTATTTTAGCTTGTTCAGTAGCCTCTACTAGTTATTGGAAAAACTCTAGCTGGATTTATAATTATAAAACTCTTGAAGAAATATACAAGTGATTTCACCATTCACAAATTGTACTATTGAGTATAGGTTTGAATCTTGTTGATAATGACTAGTGAGAGATTTACTTTTCTAGCACATCAATCTATGGTCACTTACCAATGTGAAAAAGAGGTGTTATTATAGGTCTCTATTAGTATTCTTTACTAAGTGTATAAGAGTATTACAAGTGGTATATGTTTATTCTATTCATTTAATCATTCGTCACCCTCCTAAGTGTTGATTACCTTCATAAATCTAACTTATGAAACACTGATGTAGTAATGTCTTTTTGTTATGAGTTTGTGTGAAGCATCCTTTTTAACCTTTAAGTAGTGGATTTTTAGTCAAATAGGAGGATAATAAATATTGGTGCATCACCTTTTTTGTTTTCTTAATAATTTTTCTTAACCCTTTTCATACATAATTGGTAGATTAGAGAGATCTTTAAAGGTGCATCATGGGAAACTAGCCCCTAATATAAAGATTCATCTCAATGAAATTGTCACCCACAACAAGAGAGATGATTCCATTTTGCCACTTGGATGAGAAGATCTGAGCATCTCCTCAAGGGTGTAAATCTAAGTGTCAATATTTTTTGTCATGCCTAGTGGGATTCTAAGTCCTATAATATTGTTTAAGATAAGTGTTAGTCTTGGCATTGCTGAAGTTGAAAGAAACATCTACATTCAATACTTGGCAAATCCATTGAAGAACTCAAGTCTTTAACTAATGATCAATCCTATTTTCCTTGCCAAAGGTGACCACTAGGTCTACTGCTAAATGTGTACCCTTTGAATTTGTTGAACTACCTTCATATTCCACCAAAAGGATTAGGTTTGTCAACACTCATCCTTACAAAATAGATTTTATGTTTAAAGCTTCCAATTTTGTGTTACATCCATTCCTATCACCCATCATGATCATTCCAAAATGTCTAGAAGATAACCTTTTGTGCCTTTTACCAAGGCATCGCCCTTGCATCTTGCCCAATATGATCAAATTCCATAAGCTGCCCTCAAAAGTGTCTTATCTTTTAGTGGAGATGGTCTAATTACTACCATTGAGCACATCAATAATATATAAAACTTTTGTAATATTCACAACATCACCCAAGAAAATGTATCTATTAGGTTGTTGGCCTCGTCTTTCAAAGGAAAAGTTTTGGATTGGTATGGGACCTTACCTATAAATTCTATTGGCTCATGGGATGAGTTGGGGACCCTATTGAATGATAGGTTTGGGGAAAAGAGTGATCACCTATCTCTAGCTGAGAAATTGACAATAATAAATAGGGAACCACATGAATTCATGTAGGATTTTAATACTATATTCTAAAAACTTGGGATAGAATCCCAATTCTTGTGAGTCCAACCACAAACTATGTGTTTTTATACTACTTGAAAGCATTAAATAGTGATGTTGCCATGATGATTTAATCCATGGGTGGAAACAAATTGCTCGCTACCTATGAAATAACCATAAATTCTAAGAATTGTCTTATCAAAGTAGGAAAGATAGCTCCTAGACCTCTAATGCCACTATTCCCTGATTTGCATTCTCCTAGTCAAAGTGCATTGCCCACTTTAGCTCCTTTGCCTAGTCAAAAAAATCTATCATTGCTCCTTTAAATGAAATCCATGAAGTCAAAATTTTTCTCCGAATTGTTACAAATGAATTTTTTTCTCTCAAAATACAACAAGCTCAAGGTTATGGACCCTATCAATCCTACAATCAGTTTGGACAAATAAACATACCTCCTTTTTAGGGTAATAATCAAGGACAAGGCCAAACTACCCATGTCAAGCCTTATCAAAGAAATAATCCTAGTGCCCCATAATCCTCTAAATCCCTTATCCCCACTCAAAATAATTTGGTCCAAGAACATCCCAACTATCCATGTCTTAGAGATGGTCAAGAATAAGTGTCATATGTAAATGAAATACAAAATCAAGGCATGACTATACAAGGTGATCAAACATATCAATTTTCAAAATTTGAGATGCCAATGAAATTTAGGATGGATAAAAATTAGTTTTAGTCTAATTACACTCTCATGAATCATTTGGAGGGTGATTTTTGTGCCATTAATTACATGGGGAATTCAAGGAATCAGAATACTAGTGTTGCCTCCAATACTAGGTCCAAAAGGAGGGTTATTGAGGAGAATTAAGGAACCAATCAAGGACATATTTTTACCCATACATCAGCTCAGCTAAGAAGTTGGCCTAATTTATCTCCTAAATCATAATAAAATTAGAGGATCCCAAATTTTAGGCTAGCTACTACAACTCTACCTCCATGAGCTACATCATAAAGTGCCAATGTTCATAAAAAGAACCCCAAGGTGAGTAATCCTTTCATCAATGTGGTAGAATAGATGAATAAGCTCCATATTAACATCTCATTATGGGATTCCCTAACATTTATAGGGTATAAAGATATAATCTAAAGGGAATTTCATGGATTGAGTAAACAAACTGGGCCATCTAGAAATGATAATGTCATTTTGGTAAATGGAACTCAATCTATGGATGGTCAAGTGAAGAAAGATGAGAAGACTCCTCATTTTTACTTATATTTAATTATTCATTATTTTTGGTTCATAATTACATCATTATAGTGGATCAAGCACATCAGTTATGTCAAAAGGTATAGTAGATAAGCTAGGCCTCAGTATGAGCCAATGACTAAAGGAGTTTTGCAATTAGATGGATCACCAACCAAGACTTTGAGGGTAGTGAAAGGTTTGAATTTGACCCTTCACACTTGTCTTAATTTTTAAATCCCTTGTAATGTGGTAGTAGCATATTTACCTCCCTATTTTTCTCTTTACTTGTCAAGGTAATGTTCATCCAAGATAGCTGGATATTTGGTAGCCAATTGGTCCTACATGGCATTTAAGACAAAATATGGCACTAAGGTGAAGATTGAGTTAGAAACTATCCATATAAATCACTTAGAACCATATTAACCTAAAGTGGCAAATGTTAACTATGCCATCATTGATGAAGAGGAACTTTATGTTGACCAATCTCCATCATCTTCCCTCGAGGGAGTTTTTGATTTATTCCTAGATGAGTGAGGAGTCGACAACTATGAGCATGATCCTTACAAGTTTATTGAATAATTTGGTCATGGATTATATTATATGAATGAGAAGGTCCCTTTCATGCCTAATTTTATGAAGCCAAGTGAGGATGTGAATGGGTTATGGCAACTCTTCTTTGATGGGTCTAGAAGTAAGATGGGGTCAAGTGGTGGAGCTATGATGGTTTCACCTTCAAAGGAAAGGTATTTTTCAGCCTTAAATTTTTAATTATCATGCACATGTAATGTGGTAGAGTATGAGGCCCTTATCCATGGCCTTCAATGGGAAAGAAAAAGAGGTGTCAAGTAATTTTAAGTGTTTGGTGACAATGATCTTGTTGTGAACCAAGTTAGAGGGTAAAATTGGACCAAGAACTTCTTAATCAAGTCCTATAAGTGAAGATTTTGGGACCTTGTAGAAGATTTCATGGATTTTAACATCCAATCTAATCTAAGATAATAATCATGATGATAGGTTGGCATCTATTGGTTCTCAATTTGATATTCCAAAGGGCATAAAGGAAGACAAAAATTAGCCCCATCTAAAGGTGATTGTGAAGCCATCCATACCAGATAATGTCACCAATTGGTAGGTATTTGATAGTGACTAGAAAATATCACATTTTTTACAAGAAAAGGTTAGATTTTATTCATATTTTTTACAATAAGAGGCTAGATTTTCTTCCAAGAATTATTCTAATTTTTAGAAATAATATGGAGGGCAGATTATCCAATTGAAGTCCAACAAGCTTCAAAAAGCCTTAGTGACTCTTGAGAGCATTTTCAACGAGAATGACTAGATCAAGAAGGAAAAGGTAGGTATGTCCACTAATCAAGAGAAGTATGAAAGGGAAAAAATCTTTAAATATAAATTACTTGCACTTGGGAAGGTATGTACTAATCAAGAGAGGCATGATTGCATTGAACCATGCAAGGACTTTAGTGATATTTTTGCATGGGAGTATAGTGACTTGAAGGGTTTTGATCCAATCTTGGCTCAACACACCATATATTTAGATGAAAATAAAAAACCCATAAAAAATTATAAAGACCAATTAATCCAAAGATTGAACCACTCATGAAGAAAGAGCTCACTACGTTAATTGAGTCTAGAATCATTTTTCCTAGCAAACATTCTTCTTAGTTGGCCATCTTAGTCCCTATTAGAAAGAAGAATGGGGAGATCAGGTTGTATGTGGACTTTAGTGATTTGAATAGAGTGTATTTGAGAGATCATTATCCCCTCCATTATATGGAGCAAATTATGCAAGTGGTGGCAGGCAGTGAGAGGTTTTCTCTCCTAGATGGTTATTCTGGGTACAATCATATTTTGGTGAAAGAAAGTGACCAATACAAGACAACCTTCACCAAATGGGGTACATATGCCTATAGGAAGATGACATTTGGATTGTCAAATTCTAGAGATACTTTTAAAAGTGTAATGGATATGGCTTTCCAAGGACTAATTAATGACATTGTTTTGATATATCTTGATGATGTGAAAGTCAAGGTTTGGAAGGCTATGAGATAAGGTACACATATGTTGAGAAACAAGTGCTTTCAGTCATAAGGAGTCTAAATAAATTTTGGCATATGTCATATAATTAAAAAAATCACATTTTTGTGCCTCATCCTAGAGTGAAAGACTTTCTATTGAGTAGAGATTTGAATGAGAAAAGGCCAGGTTGGATCACCAAAGTGATGGAGTATGATGTGGAGATCAAAACAAGGAAGCTAGTGAAGGGAAAAGGACTATGTGAGAATCTTGCTTCAAAATTGAAAGAGAAAAGGGAGGTTTTTTTGTCACTCCATAATTACCTTAAAATAGTTGTATATTCAACCATGAGAAGTTAGACATAAGACATGATCCATTTCCTTCAAACTGGTGAGTGTCCACTAGGTCTTGATAGGGCCAAGAAAAGGTAGTTTAGGCTGAAATCCATTCCTTATGTACTTGTTGATGGAGTGATATTTAGAAAGGAAATTTTATGTGTGATTTTAAGCTCTATTGATTTGGATCATATTGAAAAAGTGTTGCATGAGTTTCATGATGGACCAGTTGGTGGTCACTTTGCTCCAAGAACCACATCTGCTAAGATTATGAGGGATGGTTACTTTTGGCCTAGTTTGTCTAAGGACACCCATGCTTGGGTAAGGAAATTCCAAAAGTGTGATTTTTTTTATGGGAAACAAAATATATCTACCTTTCCTCTTCATCCAATCCAGGATGAGCAACCCTTCATGAAATGGGGTTTGGATTTCATAGGTCTGATCAATCCTCCTAGAGCTAGTCACAAGTGGGTGTTGGTAGCCACTGATTATTTTACAAGATGGGTAGAGGCTATAGCTCTTAATGAGTAAAATGAAAAATTAGTCCTAGACTTATATGAAGGTATAGTAACTAGGTTTGGATCTCCTTCAACAATCATTTCAGATAATGTATTAGCCTTCTTAGGAAAAAAGACAAGTGAATGGGCTTTGAAACATGGCATCTATCTTTGCACCTCCTCTAACTACTATCCCCAAGGGGATGGACTAGCTAAGTCCACAAACAAAAAATTAATCAATATCATAAATAGGACAATGCATAATAATCAAAAGACTTGGCATACCAAGTTGAAGACAACTCTTTGGGCTGATAGGATCACCCCAAATGGAGTAGTTGGAAACTCACCATACACACTTGTGTATGGAAGGGAAGCCATAATTCCTATCTCACTTGAGTTACTAGATTTAGACATCAAATATTAGCTACAATTTATGGAGAATGATAGCATGGAAGTTAGACTATGTGATTTGATGGAGCTTGAGGAGACAAGAGATCAAGCTATGCACACCATGACTACTCACCAAAAACAAATAAATAATTACTTTGATAATAAATCTATGCCAAAGAGTTTTAAAGAAGGAGATGTTTCACTAAAATGGGATGAAGATATGGCCAAACTTGGAAGGCACACAAAGTTTAATGCTTTGTGGAGTTACCCATATGCAATCACATAGTGTAAACAACACAATACTTTCCAACTCTCAAAGTTAAATGGAGAGGAGCTGCATATCTCAGTTAATGGGATTTAAATAAATAATTGTTACTAAAGTTCCTTTTCCTTTATACATAGTTTCCTATTTTTCCTATGTTCCCTAAGTGCTTATGTACATGTGTGATTTTGTCCTTATCTTGTTTTGTTTTTACTTGGTCTTATTGTTGTTATGTGGTGTGTTTCCTTGTGTTTTATTTTGGCATAATCCTTGTTAGTCATCTTCAAGAATCCATTGACTCCATTGGCCCTTATTTAGATAAGGTTACTATTTTGGTTAGTATAGCAAGCATACTAACCCTGTGAGTCACCATTTTGTTGACCAAATTTTGGCCCTTTAGGCTAAAATTAGGCACCCCTATTTGTAAAAAAAATCATCTAAGTCGTCTTTGGTCAGGTCTAGTACATAGTTTTTCTTCATAAGAAGTGTTTTTTGAGAAAGCCCCAAATAAATGTACAAGTTTATTCCTTTTAGAAAGTTCATTTTTTTATCTTTGCGAAGCCTTTGCCAAATTATTACAAGTTTTTGTTCTAAGCCTTTGCTAAATTCTTTTAGAGTTTTTGTCTGAGGTTTTTTTCTTAAGTGTATTTCCTTTAGAATTTTCATTCAACCAAGTAAAAAATTATTTTGGACAATTTTTCCAAGACAAATCTCTTGAAGACAAGTGCCAAATTCTTTCAGATAAATTGTTCGCACAATTTTCTAAAGGGTATGTTTCAACTTTTTCAAAGGAATTGTTTTGGACATTTTATCTGAGACAACTTTTCTAAAAGGCACTTCAACTTTTCTAAAGGTTATGTGACAAATTTTCTGAATGGTATGTTTCAAATTTTTTGAAGGACTTTTTCAAGCGAAAGGACACTTTTAACTTTCTTGAAGGGTCATTTACAACAAGGCTGAAAGGTACTTTTCAGAAAGTCTAAAAGGCATTTTAAATTTCCTGAAGGGACATTTTCAAAAAGTTTGAAAGATTGTTTCTATCGAAAGGTGGACCATTTCAAAAAATTTGAAGGGTATTTTTTCCTTTCAGAAGATCATTTCCAAAAGCTGAAGGACACTTTCAACTCTTTTAAAGGGTCACTTACAAGAAATCAAAGGGTATGTTCATTTCAAAAAAGGCCTCTTTCAGTTTGTCAAAAGGGTCATTTTAAATAACCAAAAGGGTCAAATAGAAAGTATAAAAGAATTCTTTTAGAAATATTGTTCGAGGAATTCTTTTGGAAAAATTATATGATACAAAAGAAGTAAAAGAGAAAAAAAATGATCTTAACAAAAATGTTTGAAGAAATGCTTGAGGAGTGATAGCCTGTAAAACATCAACTTTAGACTATGAAAACTAGCCATTGGAGTTTAAAAGAAAGGCTCAATGGAAACCTAAAGGAAAGTATAAAGGTAACAAGTGGTAATTGTAATTGAGTAATTTGTTTCAATTATAACTTATTCAACTATAGCTAATTCAATTGTAACTAAGGCATTTGGTTTGATTGTAACTTATTTGTAATTAATTCATTTAGTGACATGGAATAGCTCACTCACCTCTCTCTTGCATGCAAATATAACTATTTCTCTTAAGATGATAGATGTCCAAGTGACCCTTGAACTTCCTTTGATTGATCCACCTCTCAAAGGCTATATATATGCATTATTTTGGCTTGTTTAATAGCCTCTACTAGTTATTGGAAACATTCTAGCCAAATTTGTACTTGTAGAACTCTTGAAGAAATATACAAGTGTTTTTTCCATTCACACATTATACTATTGAGTATAGTTTTAAATATTAATAATAATGACTACTGAAAGAGTTACTTTTCTAGCATGCCAATCTATGGTCACAAAAGGGGTGTTGTTCCAGGTCTTTGTTAGTATTTTTTACTAAGTGTATAAGAGTCTTAGAAGTGGTATATGTTTATTTTGTTCATGGAATCATTCATCACCCTCTTAAGTGTCAGTTACCTTTCTGAATCTAACTTATGAAATACTAATGCAACAATGTATTTTTGTTATGAGTTTGTGTGTAACATCCTTGTTTATCTTTAAGTAGTGGATTTTTAGTCAAATAGGAGGATAATGCATATTGGTTCATCAATAGTTTTATTTTCTTAATTATTTTTCTTAACCCTTTTCATACACATTTGGTATATTAGAGAGAGAGATTTAAAGATGCATCAAGGGGAGATAGCCCCTAATATAGAGATTCATCTCAATTAAATTATCACCCATAGCAAGAGAGATGATTCCATTTTTCTACTTGGATGAGAAGAGTTGAGCATCTCCTCAAGGGTGCAAATCCAAGCATCAACAATTTCTACATGGGTTCTAGTCATTCCTTTATCATCACCCAAAACCTCAATCTATGTAACCCTCTATAATTATGCTCTCTCTCTCTCTCTCTCTCTCTCTATCACTCTTTGAGTGGTGAATCTCTCCTATGTCAAACTCACGATAATAACATAGCTAGTCCACAACATCATGACATATGCCATAAAATCCTTTGTAATAAAAAATCAATATGATCACAATGTAAATAATATACAATACAACTAGATCATATAAATGAAATTATGTAATCAAAGAAACATACATCTATCACATTACAACATATGACTTACAACTTAGTTAAATAATAATCAAATTAAATTCCAACCATAAATATCCATGAGCAATCAAGTAAATTTACTTAGTGATAAATCAGGATGTAATACCCTTCCCCCCTAAATATAGTCATCATCCCAATTACACTTATTCAAACATTAGTTATGAATTAAAAATATTATTCAATAGAAAAATAACATAGTATGAAGCATAAAATCAAGCAAATAAATACATAAATTGCCTATAGAACTCCTCATAGTCCTCCCAAGTAGCACTATCCTCAGATGATTTGTCCCACAAGAATTTTCAATGTGACATCTCTATATTATGCAAATGAAGTTTGTGAGTGTCAATTAATCTAATTGGTTTTACCATGAACACCCTGAGATCCAGAACATACAAAGCATTCCAATCCAAAACATGTGAAGAATCAGCTATATACTTTTTAAGATAAGAAACATGAAAGACATTATGCAATAGAGCTAGGGCTAGTGGCAATGTAAACTAATACACTACATGATTAAGTGCATCTAAAACATCAAAGGGTCCCACATATCTCAGTGAAAGTTTCATCAACTTCCTTAATTTAATCAAGCTCTTATATGACTTAACTCACAAGGAAACTTTATCACCTACTAAAAACTATCTCTCTATTCTCTTTAGATTAGCATAACTCTTTTACCTATCATTGGAATTAGCCAATCTTTTCCTAATTGATCTGACTTTATCTTCCATTTATGAAAGCATCTCAGGTCTAAAGACTACCTTGTCTTCCAACCTATACCAACTGATTGGTGTCATGTACCTTCTTGCATACAATGCTTCAAATGGTACCATATTCAAATTTGATTGGTATGTGTTATTATAATCAAACTCAACCAATATAAGATAACATTTATACTTTTATTTTTGATCCATTCAATATGTATGAAGAAGATCCTCTGACACCCAATTAACTCACTCAGTCTAACAGTCAGTTGTTAGGTGATATATAGTGCTAAAGTTTAGTTGCATACCCAAAGTTGAATTCAAAGTTACCCAAAATATATAAATCATCATCAAATCATGATCCAAAATGATATTATATATAAATCCATGCAACTAATATACTTATTTTACAAACCTATTCACAATGGTAGGTGCATCATCTGTTAAATTGCCTGGTACAAAATGAGCTACCTTGGTTACCTTATCAACTACAACAAAGATCATGTCATGAATATTTTGTGAAAATGGTAAACCTTAGACAAATTCCATAATAATCACCTACCAATTCCATTCTAGTGTGTCATGTGGATATAACAATCTAGTTAGATGCACATGTTTAGCTTTCACTCACTGATATTCTAGATAACATGAGACAAAGTCGACTACATCTTTCTTGATTCCATTCAAAAAATAAAGTGGTATAAGCTCTACCATAAACATGTTTAGTCCTATATGATCTAAATATGGTGCATTGTGCCATTACTTTAGCATTTTTCTCCTTAGATTCTCTCGATCTAACACATACATCCTTTTTTTAATCATAAAAGGCCATCATTCTCTAATCTTAATCATTTATACCTATGATTCTAAGCATTCTTAGATAATGTTTGCCTGACCTGATTGTAGAATTCATCTCTTAGTAATAATTCAATCACTTGATCCCTAAAAGCACTCTTGATAATAACCATGGTTGCTATGTACCTCTTATAACTTAGGGCATCAACTACTATGTTTTCCTTGCCTTTGATATAATTGATATCAAAGTCATAGTCAGATAAGAACTCTAACTTTCATATTTTATGAGCATTCATATTTGGTTGGGTGAAGATGTACTTGTGTCCCAAGTTATCAGTCTTAACCTCAAATGGTTTTCCCATCAAATAAAGCCTTTAATCTTGCAAAGGATGTACAATTACTGCAAGTTCTAGGTTATGAAGGGCATAGTTCTCCTCATAAATCTTTATCTTCCTTGATTCATAGGCTACCCCTACACTATCCTACATAAGGAATCCTCCTATTACATCCCTAGATACATATGTGATCACCTAAAAGTGACCATTGGGATCGAGGACCCTTAGTAATGGTGCTGAAGTAAGCCTCCTTTTAAATTATTAAAAAGCTACTTCACACTATCTGACTAGATACAACTTTGGTTCTTAGATTTCAAAGAAGTTGTATGATTATTTTCATCTTCTATAATATTTTTATATCCAATCACATGTTGAATTGTATAAAAAATATTATACATTACACACTTTCATTTATACAAAGCTCTATGATTTTACACTTCATAGTCTACTACCAATACTTTCCCAGACTTAAATAGTTATCTCATCCCAAGACAAAGTCACAATAAATGTTCCAACATATGGAGCTAGTGGATTTGTTTGCATTGATTTATAGTTTTTGTCAAAAAGTAATGATTGTGGTTATCACTTGAAGTGTCATATACCACTTTTCATCTTTTACATACTTTTGAGCCACCCTTTTAGGTTTTCAACTAATCAATATACCAATCTAGTATATTTTTAGGGTATTCAATAGATTGACATAACCAAGAGGCCAAAATTTATGTGTTTTTAGGCTTCCTGGCCCTATTCACAAAAAAATTTGGTTTCCCAAATATTATAATGTAAAAAAATAATAATATTTTACATTCACAATACCTTATTATAAAGGTGCAGACATAGACTATGAATCCAAAGTGAGATATTGTTCTGATGAATAAAGAGATGTTTATGTAGTTCTTGTTGATGATGATGACATAATAAAATCTAGAGCTAGATATGGTTATGGTAGAGGCACTTGATGCATTGATTGAGTAACTTTATTTTATCATAGATATTATGTGAACTGAACAGCTGGGATGAACTTTGGTTAATTGATAGTGGATTCAATTGAAGTGTCAATATTTTCTAGATCTTGTTTTAACTACCACTAATTTGAAAATATATCATGTGTTATGATGAATATTGTGCTAGTGAAGCTTGACTATGCATAATTATTTTTATGTCTTCATTGTCTACAACTATGATGATCAATATGTAATATCCCCAACCAATAGGGACTATAGAAAGACAAAAGCTCTGATACCACTGTAATATCCCCTGTCCAATAGGGAATATAGATAGACAAAAGCTCTAATACCATTGTAATATCCCCTGTCCAATAGGGAATATAGAAAGACAAAAGCTTTGATACCACTGTAATATCCCTTGTCTAATAGGGAATATAGAAAAACAAAAGCTCTGATACCACTGTAATATCCCCTGTCCAGTAGGGAATATAGAAAAACAAAAGCTTTGATACCACTGAAATATCCCCTACTAATAGGGATATGAGAAAGGCAAAAGCTCTGATACCACTATAATATCCCCTATCCAATAGGGAATATAGAAAGACAAAAGCTCTAATACCACTATAATATCCCCAACCAATAGGGACTATAGAAAGACAAAACAAAAGCTCTGATACCACTGAAATATCCCCTACTAATAGGGATATGAGAAAGGTAAAAGCTTTGATACCACTGTAATATCCCCTGTCCAATAGGGAATATAGAAAGACAAAAGCTCTGATACCACTGTAATATCCCCAACCAATAGGGACTATAGAAAGACAAAAATCTGAATTGCTTTTCTGTGTATTCTAATTTTTGTATGAAATAAGAACAAATTGAGATTTTTGCAAAATAATTTCCAAATAAATAAATAAACCTCAGTATAACCTCTTAATTGGCAAATCAATGATCGTATTATTCATCCAGATGACTACAATAGAAGTCCTCTATCATACATATTAAAATAATGTTTAAATACTATCTTAAAAACCTAAATTTTTTGCAAACTAGAAATAGACCCTAAATCTGGTCCGTCTCGAGTTGTTGTGTTAAAAACACAATCACCGTCATTAGTTATTCTGTCACTGTCAGTGGTATAACACTGTGAAAACTACCGACATCGGTCTTTGACGACTTGGGTCGATATCTTGTCGATGTTAGTTTCTGAGTCAACCAATGTCGGTCACTAGACTGTCGATGTCAGTCTCTATGCTTCTCGCAGTGCTTTCTGGCCTAATGCAGAATAGTACAGATTTGTATGGATCCTGTATAAAAGCTAATGGAAATAGTGTAGCATGTATGCTATACTCCAGATTTGAAGAAATATAGCCTAATATGAAAGATCTTTATTCTAAACAATTACTCAAACAAAAACCTAATGAAATAAATCCCTAAAATACTGTGATAACTTCGGTGTGAAGTTATCTCTCAAACCTATAAACCTCTGTGATAACTTTTGTATGAAGCTATCTCTCAATTTGGCAATAAATCGACTGATCTCTCACAACCTCTGAATTGCACACACTGAAGAGTGGATGTTCTCTAATGCAAATGGAATCCTAGAACCCTTGGCTCAGTCTTCACAGAAGAATTCTTAGTAATAATCAATATCAATAATCAATGTATAATTCAACTCTCTCCCCATGAGAAACCCTTATACCCTCAAAATATGTGCTTGCCCTAATTAGGGTTTCTTAAATTAGAAATAGGGTTTCTAATTAAAAATAGGCCAAATAATTAATATTTGATTAAATCAATCAAATATTAATATCTCCCTCAATACATGTCAGATCCTCAAACCGATTAAAGCTGGTGAATTAGGGAGTGATTCTGCACATGACCATACTAAAATAAGGGTGCTCTATTACATGTCAAATATCCCTAAATAATAAGAGCTCAAGAAAATGTGTCTGAAAGAGCTTGAATGAGAGTCAACTGTAGAAATTTTGATAATCGACACCAAGCCAAGCTCCATCATGACCCTCTATCCATCCTATCAGCCTACGAAGGTTGTATAATAGGCTAATCATCAACTCTAAGTGATGTCACCTAAAAAGGGGACATGACAATCCACCCCTCTTGAAATTACTTGTCCCCAAGCAATCGTGGAACAATAAACCACTTGATCCACCTGGATCCCAAGGAAAAGGTTGTGTAACATCCCTCATGTCACCAATCAACCCCTTTGAAGAAATCATCAGCATCAACAAGATCAAAAGTACAAAAATTAGCAATTGAGAAACTGTACTCAACACCCAAACAACTGACATCACTAACAAAATTATCTGAAGACCAACTATAGATGTCGGTAGAAGAAACCAATCTGTGGAACTCAAGCCAACTAAAACATCAACTCTATCAAAATTCAAGTCCCTATCTAACTAACACTCACACCCAACTGAACTACGGATATGACAACCATAGGTACCTGAGTCACTGACACCAAATCCAATCTCTAATAAATTACCCTGGGTGTGCTGATACTGCAAGCTGTGTAACTTGCAACTACATATGCCATCTATAAAAGATGGTGCCAATCCATCCCATAATGGATGGTAAGAAACTGGAGTCGATCTACACCTATGTGAAATCAAATCTTCTATCTCTGGGTCAAAATAAAAATAATGAGCATATCCCACCGTATAATGCCAGTAGGAACCCCCAAACTCCACTACTAGCTCACCATCACTGAACTGGGAATCCATAGATGGTTCCAATCTCTGACTCCGAGTGGCTATAGGCTAGATAGGACCCTGTGCAATCTACTCAACAAACCCCACCTTAAAATCCTCGTGAGGTAGCATAGTAGAAAGGATCACTATAATATCCCCACCCAATCTGCTAATAGCACCAGTACCTTGGATGAGAACACCTTCTATCACCCTATGCAAATCCAGATGAACACCTACACTATCCATCAAATACTCTATGAGCAGTTTAATGCAATAAAAATTATAAGAGGAAGCATCGACATACTCCCTTGCACACCACAACTAATCCCTCTGTAAAGGTGGCATAGTGAACGGTACCATACTGTCATCTGTGTGAGAAGAATCAATCTGGAGACTCAACTCCACTGGTATCCCAATCTCATCAGGACTAGGTGCTCCCAAATCTTGAAAATGTGTGTCAGCCCCAACAACATGTTCCTCAGCTACAATTATAGGAACATACTCACCAACAACACTCAATGTACTAACCTCTGAGTATACCTCCACACTCTAAATGCCAGCATCGGACTCATCCTCATCTAACTCTGAAGAAGCTACTGCTAAAACTATCTCATCATCACAATCTCAAGCTCCCTTGTCCTCTGCAACTAATTGAGAGTTTGAATCCCCATGACTAAGCTCATCCACATGTCTCAGAATCCTAGTGAGCCACCTTCATTGTCTCTACCTTAGGCTCTGAAGCCTCTGCCTCTGACTCCTTAGAACTATCCTACTGTTCAAAATCTTCTGATTTCAAATCCTCATAATACGCCCATATCACATGATTTGCCTTGCCCTTAGGCCTCAAAAGACAATCGTGATTGGCATCATATGGACCTTTGCAGTATAAGCAAAGCTTTTTCCTACGTAGATCGTTAAGAGCCTCTTGATCCAAAGGTGGTGTTGTGGACCCTTTGACAATGGATGCCACATACTGTGTTAATTTGTTTTTGAATGTAGGGTCTGAAAGGATTTCATCCATCCTCCTCTGGGTTTCAACCAACTGGTTCAAACTTTGTTTTAGCTTCTTCATATCCTTGTCCCATAGGTTCTAAGTACTTGAAGACATAATGGATACTTCGCTGATTCAATCTACCCAACTACCCAATAGGATGGTAGGACGTTAGCTCTGATCTACCCAATAGGATGGCAAGAATTTGGCTCTAATACCACTGTAATATCCCCTATCCAGTAGGGAATATAGAAAAATAAAAGCTCTGATACCACTGAAATATCCCCTACTAAAAGGGATATGAGAAAGGCAAAAGCTCTGATACCACTGTAATATCCCCTATCCAATAGGGAATATAAAAAGAGAAAAGCTCTGATACCATTGTAATACCCCCAACCAATGGGGACTATAGAAAGACAAAACTCTAAATTGATTTTCTGTGTATTTTGATTTTTGTATGAAATAAGAACAAATTGAGATTTTTGCAAAATAATTTCCAAATAAATAAATAAACCTCAGTATAACCTCTTAACTGGCAAATCAATGATTGTATTATTCATCTAGATGATTACAATAGAAATCCTCTGTCATACATATTAAAATAATGTTCAAATACTATCTTAAAAACCTAAATTTTTTGTAAACTAGAAATAGACCCTAGATCTGGTCTGTCTCAGGTTGCTGTGTTAAAAACACAGTCACCGTCATCGGTTATTCTACCGCTATTGGTGGTATAACTGTGAAAAATGCCGACGTCGGTCTCTGATGACCTGGGTCGGCCAATGTTGGTCGATATCCTACAGATGTCAGTTTCTGAGTCGACTGATGTTAGTCACTAGACTGTTGATGTTGGTCTCTGTGCTTCCCACGGCACTTTCTGGCTTGATGCAGAACAGTACAGATTTGTATGGATCCTGTACAAAACCTAATGGAAATAGTGTGGCCTATATGCTGTACTCCAAATCTAAAGAAATATAGCCTAATATGGAAGACCTTTATTCTGAACAATTACTCAAACAAAAACCTAATGAAATAAATACTTGAAATACTGTGATAACTTTTATGTGAAGTTATCTCTCAAACTTGTAAACCTCTGTGATAACTTTTGTATGAGGCTATCTCTCAATTTGGCAATAAATCAACTGATCTCTCACAACCTCTGAATTACACACACTGAAGAGTGGACGTTCTCCAATGCAAATGGAATCTTGGAACCCTTGGCTCAGTCTTCATAGAAGAATTCTTAGCAATAATCAATATCAATAATCAATGGATAATTCAACTCTCTCCCCATGAGAAACCCTTATACCCTCAAAATATGTGCTTGCCCTAATTAGGGTTTCTTAAATTAGAATTAGGGTTTCTAATTAAAAATAGGCCAAATAATTAATATTTGATTAAAACAATCAAATATTAATATCTCCCTCAATACATGTCGGATCCTCAAACCGATTGAAGCTAGTGAATTAGGGAGTGATTCTGCACATGACCATACTAAAACAAGGGTGCTCCGCTGCATGTCAAATATCCCTAAATAATAGGAGCTCAGGAAAACATGTTTGAAAGAGCTCGAATGAGAGTCAACTGTAGAAATTCTGCTAATCGATGCCAAGCCAAGCTCCATCATGACCCTCTATCCATCCTATTAGCCTACAAAGGTCGTATAATAGGCTAATCATCAACTTTGAGTGATGTCACCTAAAAAGGGGACATGACACAATATATTTTATTTTGCCCGATTTAGATGTTTTACATTATCTAATTCATCAAATTGACATATCTCTATGTATACACACTGATGAACATCCTTTGAAGCATTTGAAGCTCTCAAATGAACATCCTTTCCATTACATTATCTCTTAGAGTAAAAGATTCTTTGAGTGTAGTGTCCATCTTAGTTGGTTTGGATGTTTGACTCTCCATGATTAAATTAGATTTATCAACCTTGGAGAGGTCTAAATTTATATCTTACCATGCATCTTTTAGCTGTTCTTTTAGTCTAACATACTGTAATAAAGTTGTATTGATTGGTGCATCATAATTTCAAAAAATTGTTCATATTATTTAAGAAACTTAAATATCATTTTATATTCAAATCACAAGTGTTGACTGTAAGCTTGAAATTATTAAAAATTTGATGTGGCAGCCCAATCCCTTGATGATTCCAAAATATGACTCATTTTACCATTAGTTTCCTTCATCATTACTCAATTACCTCTCCTCTAGATTGAACATTGCAAGGATCGTAGACTTATATTTAAACTTAATGTAGTAAATAGATGATTTATCTTGTTTAGTGAAACTAAGGTCTAAGTTACTAATAATGTCACTTTATTCTAACTCTTTGCATGTTTAGTTTCCTAATTTTGTGTATATATAGATAATACAGTAGTACATAGAGAATAAAGACCTTTTTGATGATCTTCCAAGGCAACCCATTTAAAGGATTTTGATATCTAATGAGATATGAAATCATTTATCATGATATAGACTTACCCAATCTATTATAAACCTATATATAGACTCAAAAAATAGATACAAACTTTCCCAATAGCTATGAACTCACTTAGAGGTAGTTATGGACTCATTCATACAATCTTCCAACCTTCACTATAGCATTATATCATATATATCATCATGGTGGCCTTACTACAGACTTAATCAACATTGAATACCACTGATTCATACCACTACTGATTCTACCAGACTTACACAAATAAAGCTATGGACTATTCTAGAGTTACTAGAGACTTTGCAAAAGTTTCTATAGACTATCTCAATTTGGATCCTAATCTTGTAGCATTTAAGATATATACTTTCCTCTTTTACCAAATACTTGAAGAACATTTTGGTAAATTTATATTTATAATATTACTATAAATATCAATCTATAAATATATTCCCTATATTTTAGTCATTTTCTATGTCTTTTATAGATAATCTATCCAATATATCTAAAATTTTATTCTTAGTAGATTCTTAGTTGATTTTGTTATGGGTGGTTCTTTCTATTGTAATTGTCAATTGCCTATCTTAAGATACATTGGAATTAGGAGATTTATCTTGTTAGGAGAAGATTAGTTATTGATATCTAGGGATATATAGTTGTATCATTATATATAGGCAAATCTTTATGTCTTAGAAAAAGGGAGTTGAATTATTGAATTGTTCAATTGATATTTCAATACAATGATAAAAAGTTATAGTTACATTAATGTATTTTGATTTGATATATTAATGAAGATATCTAATGTTTTTAATTACTATTTTCTTTGCATTCCTATTCCCAAGGCGATCAAGGTCCCACTCACCTTAGGAATCATGAATGTGTTTGTATGGTATTTCATGTTTTTTAGTGTGTTTATGGTTTTAAAAATTACAAGTGTACTTTAGTCTTAGAACCTAGAGGAAATTATCTTAAAATTTTTATATTAAATTCAATTTTGTAAAGCAATGCATTTTAATTTCAACAATTTGCTTATCTTTCAGCAATGTGTTTACTTTTTAGTAGTGTGTTTATCTTTCAGTTGTGTGTTTTATTTTACCAAGTTAAATCAATTTCATTTCCAACACAGAGTGTTTCAATTCTATATGTGTGATTCCTTATTGCATAAGAAACTCTTTTCTAGAATAGATTATATTAGATACTCAAAATATCAACACCCTTTAAACCATTTTTGTAATCCTACAGCCATAAACATTACTACATATAGTTGTGGACTTCACCCTTGGTTTAAATGACATCAATATAAAAGTTGGTTAAGTGAAGGGATAAATGACACCCATCATCCTTTATGAGATGATTTAGTAAATTAATAAATTGCTTCTCCTTAGACATAACCTACTTTCCCAAAACTTGAAGGACCAATTGTGGGCACATGTCATCGATCAAATTTATACCTTGGTTAGCCTTTCATGGAGCTCTACATTTTCCTCTCATATACACATGTTTTCTTGATATATTAGTGAATTTTTTTGTGATATGGACTTCTAAAAGGTAGTAGATCCTTTAATTTTTTGTCCAAGTTATATTAGGTAACATACACTAATACCTCTTGGCTTGTCTAGTTTAAGATGCAAGCTATTATATGATTTATGCAACTGGGAGTGTGAATGTTTTTTTATCATAAAGGTGGTGCTTGGAAATCTAATAACTAGTGAATACTAGTATGTGGTTTATCTTATGATGCTTCTTCATGGACTCCTTCCTAAACTAATCCGAATATTTCATATGTGTTAGAAGTTTGTTGGGTCTCAAGAATAAAATAATTCATCACTTCAATTTTTGTCTAACTTACTTTTGCCCATTGGTTCTTTGCATTCAGGCTTCTATTGCAACCTTGTGCTCCTTCTCATGGTCATGTTTTTATTTGGTATCTGTATTTACTTGTACCTTTACCTCTTTCATTGATTTTTCCTTCTCTATTTGTTTATCCCTTTTTTTTGTTCTACATCATCATTCATTGTTTTCCCTTTTATGAATTTATTTTATATTTCTTCTTGCTTGCACAATTCTTCTTTCTGCTTCTCTTCAGCTTTCATAGTAATTGTGCCAACCTTAAATTTATTCCTTTTATCTTCATACCTTTGTAAATACTCCTTTTTTAATTTAACATCCTTAGTTTCCTACTCAACCTTTACTTTCTTATTATGTGCCTCCTACTCATCTTTCTCTTATTTCTCCTTTTGATTCTTCTCTAATTTCTATTTTTTCTTATTCTCTTCTTAATCTTTTAACTTATTCTCTTCTTGTTCCTTTTGGGCTTGGTCCTCCTTGACCTTTTATTCATCCATCTTAGCCTTCTTTTCTTCATCCTAGATCTTTGTAATTTCTTACACTTGATTTTATGTAGTGTCATCTTATGTCTTGGGTTAGTATGAATGTGGTTGGGTTGACAGCTAGTCTAATAGAGGTTGCTATAGCACACTTATTTCAACATACTCAAAAATTTGGGGTATAAATAATGGATAAAGGACTAGTTTTTGCTTACTCATAGATATTTTTAAATGAGTAAGAGGGGCCAAAATTTTCTTTTGGAAATTATATACGTGAGTCTAAACTATAGTTTTATCCTCTTGATTTTTTCTCCTTCAACTTCCTATTTGACATATTCTATCATGGAAAATAATCCCATACACTCTGTGATGGTCATATATGGCATCATAGTGCCTACAGTGTGAGGTATGTGCATTAATGGTCTTAGGGGATTTTCCTATTGTGTTTTTACTTGTCCCATCACTACTTATTGTACATTTAGTTATGTCGGTGACATTTTTAGGGTTGTTATCCCTGAGCCTAATGCCCCTCATTGAGAAATAGCCTATGTTCAATGTTTGGTTTCTACTTCCTTTGTAAGTGCATTGACAATTATAAGATTTAGATATGTGGGTATTTTCATTAAACATATAACTAGAACATTGTTTCATAGCTAGTAGGTGCAAACTGCATTACAAAAGAATAATTATTTTTCTTCTTCTTATTCATAGACATCATTATTGATGTCCTCCATTAATTACATATAGAATTCATTTGGTGAGAGCAGTGGTGTGTCGAGTAATGATGAGCCACCATTTATTATCATTCATTGGGTTTGTGCCAATTCTTTGATTGATAATCATTTTAATTGGTGTAATTTGGTAGTGGTTTTATTGCTTTGATTTTTTTTGGTTTTTACTCTCTTATCTTATTTATTTAGAGTGAAGGTTTGGGGAATTGGTAGTATGTAGCAGAGTTATGTGGAGTTTTTATCTTTACCTATGGTATTTTGGCATGGGGTGAAGTGATAAATGGGCTTTGTGGGCCTTGTTTTGATGGTGTAGTTAAAACATATTTTCTTGGTTCCCACCCCAGAAGTGGCTCAAGTTATTTTGGAAGTGTTGGGTGCTGAGGTGATAGAAAAGAGCTTGAGGTGGTGGGTTAATTTGGAGGTGGCTTACCTATTTTCCATGAATATTTTGATGCTTGATTTTGGTAAAGAACAAGTGATAAAAATGGTTGAGTTTTTTGTGGCCTTAGAATATCAGGTGGATTTTCTTGTGTGACTAGAGGATTTTCTAGGTGGGTCTTTTGATCCTCTCCCCTTCTTAGATAAGGACAACTTCAGTTTCATCCCACTGATATTTTTTAAGAGTTAGAGAATCATTTCATTGATATTTTTCATCTTGTCAAAGAATTGGATTTGATTAGAATGAAGGATAAGGAGGTGATTAACAAGGTGGTTATGTTGGATATTAAATATATCAAAAATTCTCTACTAGGATTGCAATATGACAAGATGCACATATGTCTAAGGAATGGGTGGAAATAATATAATATATATCCCAGGGCTTATTTAGATGTTTGTTTCCCCCTGAGCTAGGTATTTCAGGTGTCATAGGGGTGGCCCTCCCAATAAAATGAGGCTATTTAGACTTGGTGTACCCTAAGCTTTAGGATAATAACACTAATTTGAAGGAGAAGGAGCCAGTGGTATTTTTAATAGTTGTAAGTTTAAGCAGGTCAATTGGTAGAGTGGGAGATTCTCTTTAGTCAAGGTTTCAACCCTTGTTGGAAAGTGATGTGTATTGTCATAGTAGGGGTGGGATGATCTTAATGGTGGGGAATATCTTGGATTAGTTTATGAATTAGGTCCTTCTATCTGCTAGTTTTTGTTAAAGGTATGTTTGTTAAATAAGAAATATTTTTTTGTAATCTCAAATCATATTAAAAACAATAGTGTCATGGATATGGTAGTTGGTGGGACTCCGGATTCTCTATGGTAATATTCCTTGTTGAATTTTTTCCTCAAGCCAAGGTAATGGTTTTCTCTTTATTTTTATTGGGCAGGGGTCCCTCCAACCCTGAAATCAAACTAAAAAAATAGTGTTAGTGTTTAAAATTTTCTAGAAAATTTGAAACATTTGTTTCAAAGTATATAAAATTAATTCATGACCATGTTCTCATATTTTAAATCTCCAAAATCCTCTCTCTAATTTTCTTAATTTTTTTCATAGATCTATGGGAAATTGATCTCATTCTCTACAACCATATAAAATACTCACATACTAATAACAAATATGACAGTGAATTAGGGGTGGTCTATGATATCCATCTATTAATATCAAGCCCCTAAGGTGGAATAAATCTAGAAAATAACATTCAATATAATTCAACAAGTAATTCATGAATGCAAACCTTAGTTCTAGGAAACATTCTAAGAACCTAATAAAATACATAGGTAGGAGAGATAAGTGTCATACCATTTTTAAAGGTTTGGATGAGGGTTAAATGGGTAGAATAGCCTATACATAAGTATGAATAAAAATATTCTAAAGCAGACCAATTAATTGAATACTCAAATAAATGAATATTTTGAATTAAAATGTTGAGTTATGATAAATATAGAAAATACATTCAAAATATTAATTTAATTGCATAAACAATAGGAAGAGATAATACTTAGCTTATATGCAAATTATCTAGTAGATATAAGATATGTAGAGGTGGAAATAATCAAAATTAGGATCAAGAGCTAGTCATTAGATTCTATAAATATTATTTCTAGAGGCCTAGACATTTATGTCAGCCTTTGGACACTTGTGTTACTGTAAGTGTCCTGATGTCAACATAACTATTTGGTAAGAAATAATCACTATATTATGGATCAACCACCTGGATCATTATATATTTTTTTTATCGCCTTTCTACTAATATATTTTTTGATCTACACAAGTTATAGATAACTATATGTGGATCAAACCCTATCTCTTCACCATAGGTCTTTATACCTTTCAAAAAATGGGTTAGTGGGCTCATGAAGTTGAGGTGATCTCAAGGACACTTATATCAATGAGCATTCCCCACATATTTAGTACATTGAAGAGGACCTTAGACACATGTATTTCTCCCCCAAGTGTTGGTTTGTGTGTGTACAAGGGTGAAATATACTATATGTGAGGGCATGCAATGATCTAGTTTGTAACTTGAAAAATATTTCTCATGGGTTGTTCTTTAAGTGATTTAGATTTTTACCATGATTTCTCATATGATTGATATGAAAATAAGGAATAATAGGGTAGTATCTCAGTTGTGCAATCAATTCAATAATCTTGAATAGATGTTTGTTTGGTACTTGACAAATAGATAATGAGTAGGATTTTATTTGTATTTATACCACACATTTTAGAAATATATCACATAAGGTTAAATAAGACAACTATGCCAAACCATATGTTTCAAAATATTTTCAATTTAGATGAATTTTGAGAACTGTGCACTTGATAAACACATATAAATGTAGGAAGGATGAATCAAAAACCAAATCATGTATGAAGCTTTGAGCTTTAATTTTGTTGTTTTTTGTTTCTTTAAAAATTTCCAAACTAATTTGGAAAAATCTATTTCAGCTTCCAAATGGAACAAATTTAGAAAATAACATTCAATGTACTTCAACAAGTAATTCATGAATGTAAACTCTAGTACTATATTAATTTTTAGATTATATTGAATATATGACACAAGTAATAAGTTATGAAATATTGATTCAAATCTACTTTAAATGATTGAATTATGCATTATCATATTAAAAATATATTTTTATAACATATAATTTTTTCCTTGGTGAATTTTACATTTCATATTATATGGGTATTTGTAACATCCCCACTAGGATCTACTTAGAATAATGCAATTTTTTAAAATTTAACCTATGTATTCTTTTGTTATATTTCACCACAAGAATCTAATTAGTGATCTAGATAAAACACTCTAAGTATGTTAACTATAAAATAAGCAAGCAACATCTATCTGTCACTAATCATTATCAATTAGATGAAACAAAATATAAGTGAATATAGAAAATAATTATAAATATCCATCCATGGCTAGTACAATAATACAACCACTACTATCAATGTATATATAAGTAAATAATTAAAATATATCAAGAATAATGTTTTAATAGTAATAATACAATACAAGATTCAAGATACAAGATACAAGGCTCTATGAAGCATGAGTTCCCAAACTCTAGTATCTATGATAATCTCAAGTGTAGTCTCTAAATAAGTATTGTTGTGGGGAGGAAGAGCATCATCTAAGAGTTTTTACACACCAACCAAGAACCATCGATCCCCTACATAATGCCTCAAATGGAATGGCCCTTCTTTCATGAATGAGTAGATAGAGATGGTGTAAGAATCATGAGAGACAAGTTAATACCTGTGTGTTGTAAGATTTATAATACATGATGTGTACCATAAAGAAAGTATGTTATAACATGATATAGAATGAACATGTAAATCATAAATATGAAATGATAATGTATAAATAAGCATTACTTTGTCCAAAGTTTTAAATAGTTATTAATCTCTAAGATCAGTCAAATTTATACACACCACTTGATGAGATTACTTTCATCTGGCATTGGTGATGCTAGTAAGCTAGTGAAGTCCATCTCACTACTTACTTAGTACCAACAATATGAGATTTGATTAACATGACTATAACCAACAGATTCATACTGATTACTTCCTACTAGCATGCATATAACATGCTATACACAAGAATAATCAAACTAATTACACTTAGTCCATCAAACATATGAATAAATATCTACTATACTATTTATCACATAAATAATAAGCATAAAAAGTATAATTTATACCAACTATAATATATAATTAGACTGCATGTTATAATTTTCCATAAGTAATTATAATTGTGGTACATTCTAAGATAACAATAATATCAAATTTTGATATTTTTATGTACACATTACTCAATTAAAAATATCCAGTCATATAATTTTAAGGTCAAATAAATCATTAAAAAAAAATCTTTCATTTATGTAACCCATTATACTTTTGGGAGGCTATACATATAGAGATAGTGTCCTATCCTTAGGATTTATATGACTTAATTTAATAGCATATATATATATATATATATATATATATGGGCACCAAAGTTCTCGTACATATATTTCATACATTTATGTATTTTTACAAAATGTATGTATACATAACAATCAATAATCTATTGTACAAACAAACATATTCTATTTTATTAGAACTTCTCATGATTTAAATAACCATTTAATTCAACTATTATTGAAATAGTAATAAAGGATATAACATAGGGTCACAACGTGCCCAACCCCTATTTCCCCCTATTTCAGTCTTTATGTTCATATACCATTGAACGATTCTTAAGTATCAATTCAGGTTTAACTCAAACTCATGTTGAACCATAAACTAATTGCATAACCTCCTTTGTTTAATCATATTATCTTATGTATTGTTATAAAGTTATACCTTATCAACATACCAAATATCATAACACTCACATCCATATATAAACATTTCTAGTTCTCGTACAAGTTTTGAGCATATAACT